>JAQQSV010023041.1:0-10454 GCA_028646515.1 Pseudochirops corinnae
TTTTTCTGTTTGTTTGTAACTTCTGTTTGTATTCTCTGAAGTTCAGGGTGCTGACGTTTTTCCCTGAACTAGGTAAATGATATATGTTTGATTGATTAAAGTAAGATTGCTAACGCATTTTGAGTTGCTTTCCTTTAGAAAAGCAGATCTAAGAACCTGTGCTAGCAGCCATCCTGGGTATGCTAGGGTGCTTGCTGATACATATGACAACCTAAGAAAAGATAGCAAGAGTGGAGAAGGAGTGAGAAAAGGCCAGATATAATGAGGCTGGATGATGAAATTTAAAAAAAAAACTCTACAAATAGGTACAATTAGAGTTTTTCTGTTTGGCCCAAAAGGACAAAAGCAGGAACAATGCATGAAAGTTACAAAGGAGAAAATTTAGTTTTGATCTTAGGAAAAACTTTTTAGCAATTAACAACGTCTAGGAGTTAAACCTTTAGAGGTTATAGAATCTCCCTCATTTGAAGGTCTTCAAAAACAGAGGCTGATTACAGATTGCTAAATACAGTGAGGTTTCATCTTTGGGCACTGAATAGCCTTTCAAGCTTTTTCTAACTCTGAAATAATGTGATTCTATTGGGCTTGAAGTGTGGATAGGATTTCCAATAGGTGAAAAGCATTTCAAGTGGGGTATAAGTAGCAATAATAATGACATACAAGTGGGAAAATTTGGAGGATTTATAAGGAAAAGTTCAAAACGAAGAAAGGGTATATGTAGAGGAGAAGTGGTCAGCAAAGCTAAATGAAGATGGTTGAGGCAGACCATGAGAGTCTTGAAACTGAGAATTCTGGAATTAATTCAGAGATAATTAACTAATTAATTCAGTCAGCAATTATGAGCCACTAAAATACTTAGAGCAAAGAATAATTTAATTTTCTTTGGGAATATTAATCTGCCGGTGAAGTGAAGGATGATTTGGAATGGAGAGAGACTGGAGAGAGTGAGATCAGTTATAAAGCCAATGTAAAAGTGAAAAAGAATGGTTAAGCAATTCTAACTATGGTCGTTGAGTCATAGGTATAAAACAGTAAGAGATCTTCAAGGCCTTCTAACAAAAACTTTGTATTTTACAGGTGAGAAAAAGTAGTCCCAAAGAGGTTAAATGACTTGTCCAAGGTCATATGAGTAGTAAGTGACTCATGTAGTACTTGAAAAGATTGGAACTGATAGGCAAAGTTGCAGAACTTGCAGATTATTCCAATTCTGTCTCCACTTAAGTGGACATGGCTGATTGGTTCGATTTAAAATTCCGTATGTAGGGCAACTAGTGAGTTTTTGGCTACCCAAAATACAGTGAGAAAGTCAAGGGTTTTGTTCCTGGTATATATACATATACATATACATACATACATACATACATATATATATATATATATATATATATGTATATATATATATATATATACACATTAAGAAAAGACAGGAATGTAGACCCTAGTTGCTTCACCTAGATTAATTTGCATGTTCCTGGAAGATTTTGACATGAAGGCTCACCTTAGTATGCCATTCCTGTCCATTCCTGTGCCTTTTTTTTTTTAGTGGAATCCCCAAATAAGTTTGTGAAGCACAGGATCACAATGAGGAATAGAATCAGAATTGAAAGAAAACTCCTAAACCCTATTAAAATAGCTGTCCAGTACTAAGCACCTTTAATCAGTACCAGACAAAGGGTAGTAAAAAGAAGAGATTTAATCTTTGCCTTCTGGTAAGGCTAAGGGACATTCTGTTAGTTTTTGCTCTGTCCACTGGTAGTGGGTCTGGTGTTTCATAGCTATGCCTTAAAAGAGCATTATTAGTCTGCTACATTTTCCCCCTCCCCCGACTTATGCTTCCCAACCTTCAATCCATTCTCTCCACAGATCCCTCCTCCCATCCCCTTCCTCTTTTGCTCTTTTGTCCTCCCACAGTAGCAACTCCTTCCCAGGCCCTAGATGCTCAGAGATGAGTGGCCAGGGTGCTCTTAGCTCTCTTGCCATCACCACTGATCTTCTTCTTCCTCCCTACCTGGACCAGGTACCTCCCCTTCACCCCACCGCTGCCACACAGCCTTCTCTCTCTGAGTCAATGGCCCTTCCCCACCTAGGACTGGCTTATAATGTAAGAGTTCAAGGATTGGATAACAAAGTGGCATCACATAAAACCAGCCCTCTATTTCTGCCCACTTATAATAACCCATGGTATGTTCTTCAAATTGGTTAATTCTTGACTGCTTTCAATTACCTCCAAACTATGATGGGTGGATTGGACTTTAGAATTATTGCCACAGTGTAGTCTTATAGGGTTCCTGCAGTACCCCCTTGACAATAAAAAAAAACATGACATCAACATCCAAAGGAATCTTTCCCTCATTTTTAATCACCTGCATTATCCTGAGTTGTTTCATGGCATGCCTGCTCATTTACATCAAGTCCACCAGCAGTTGGATCTTTGGCCCCATGGAGACAACCAGTTTTCTGAAAATGAAAAATTTCTTTTCTGGCAAAACCGATGATTTGAATGCAGCCATCATATTAATTTGGATATGGCCTTTTGGGCAGACATTTGACCTTTCATCCTTTCAAACAATGTCTAACATCCACAGGTGTCGTCTTACCACCAATTGAGCCCTTTACAAAAAATCCCATTCTGTTCTGATTCATCACAAAGACATTAGTTGGGATCTCACTAATGTATCCAAGCAAGCTAGGCCAACCATTCCAGAAGCAGATTTGGATGAACTTAGAATCATCTTCCCACACATCTCAGAAGAGCGGCATTGGACACTTTTTCAATCTAACTATGAACCATAATGGTGACTTGGATATACAAACGCTTATGGCTTCATGACAGTAAGCAGAAATTCCTTTGTATTTGATGTGCCAAGCAAGAAGAGGCTGGTGTGCTGGGTTGTCAGTAACTGGAATCCTAAGCATATAAGAGTCAAGTATTACAGCAAGCTAAGTAAAAACGTTGAAGTTCATACCTAGGGACAAGCATTTGGAGAGTATATGAATGATAAAAGTTTGATTCACACCATGTCTACTTGTAAATTTCACTTTTCCTTTGAAAACTCAATCCACGAAGATTACATCACTGAAAAACTCAACAATGCTTTTCTGGCTGGTCCAATACCTGTTGTGCTAGGCTCATCTAGGCAAAATGATGAGAATTTTGTCCTGGGGGACTCCTACATTCATGTGGGAAGATTATAGTCCTACTAGAGAAGTAGCCAAATATTTTAAAGAGCTAGACAGAATAACTAGACAGAAACAACCTCAATTACTTTAACTGAAGGAAGAGATTCACAGTGAATCTCCCGTGGTTCTGGAAATATATGCATGTTCTACTTGTGACCATGTGAGGAGACACCAAGAGTACAAGTCTGTTGACAATCTAGAGAAATGATTTTGGAATTAATAGTTGCCATCTTTTGCACACTCAGTAGAAGATGCTAGTGGAATCTATTTCAAGCTGTGATAAATAAAGAGAGAGTTGGAGAGTGCTCCCTCCAGTGCTAAATAGCTTTAGCTAAATCTATTTAAGCATAAATTATTGATATTTTTCAGTCACTTTCTACACAATGACCATTTTATATTTTCACAAAATCAGTTTTAAGGAAAATTTAAACAAGGGATAATACTACAGAAGTTTCATCAACATTTCATGATATGAAATAAAAGCTAAAAGAGATTTTTTAATTATTTATTTTGAGGAAAGAGACATACTTTCCCAAATTTTTTTTAAATAGGAAAAAATTATTAAGAAAATGGAAACAGAAAGGAAAGAGGTAAAAATTTGAGGTATGATTATGGTATGAAAATAGACTAAAACAAAACAAAAAATGTGAAATTTTTATGTGGAAATATTGTCACAGAAGTGAAACCTATGGTGATGGTTGCAATAGGATTTATTTTTACACAGCGTCTACATGCAGTTAGAGAACATATTTTTATGAACATTTGGAAAAGCATATTTGCACAGATAGAAATTACAATATCACTCATAGACATCTGACTTTCAAAAAGTGGTTCTAAAGAAAGGCTGTTTATATTTTAAGGGATCATTTGTCTCTATTCTGAGAAAACATTTCTAAGTTTCACAGATTTATGTTTCTTTAATATAAAAATATTGTAGAAGACTTATTTGAGCATATATATATTTGTGCACACATATAGAAATGTATGCATATATGTATATGCATATATACATCTTTGTGAGTATTTTTATACATACAGACATATCCTTATCTTTGGTATTTGCTCAATATGATGACCAAAAAAACTCTTAAAGCACAAGGATCATAATCACCAGGTTACTGTCATATATGTATTTGTTTGGGACCAAGGGTAGTGATAAATTCTACTTGTCCAAGCCAGTTTACCCTGTGCTACTCTTGTCCATAGCAGAACAACAGAATTTCATTGTAATGACAATTGGTTAGCCAGTCTTTGCTTGAAGACTTCCAAATAGTAGGAATTCAATATTTCTTGAAGCAAGATATTCCACTTTTGGACATCACTAATTATTAGAAAGTTATACCTGACATCAAACCTTAATTTGCTTTCTTAACAGTATTCGTCCATTGTTCCTGGTTCTGCCCTCTCAAGCCATACAGAACAATTCTGATCTCTCCTTCAGCCATCTTGTCCCAAGTCTTTTTTTCCAGACTAAACATGAGCAGTTCCTCCAACCAAACCTCATATACTATAAACTCAAGACTCTTCACTATCTTCTTTCTGTCTCTCCTTCAAATTCCTCCTATGTATGTCCTATCTATGAGATCTTTCCCTGTTGTCAAAAAAACATAATCTTTATCTTTAAAAAACCTTAGTTACACTGTCATCAATTGCAACTACTGTCCTAAATCTCTCATCCCTTTCACTGCCAGCTGCCTCAAAAAAAAAATACTCTCCACATACTTCATCTGCTATTTCCTTGCTGTTGAATCATTTCTCTACCCTTGGCAAATAGGTTTCTAGCAGCACTGCTTGACTGAAATTATTCACTTACATTACCAGTGACAAAATAATTGCTAAATCTCACGGCCACTTTTCAATTCTCTTCCTTATCCTTTCTGAGTTTACATGTTCTCAATCTACACTTTCTCCCAGATTCTCCTCAAATGACTCTTATTCTTCTTTTCCTACCTGATCAATTGCCCAATCTCAGCTACTTCTCCTGGATTCATCTTCTTGTCAACTAAGCACTGAACAATATAGTTGGGTACATTTGATATTATTTATATAGGTATAAATTGTAGATATAAATGGTTTAATATCAATTTGAAAGGTGGTCTCTATTGGGATGTTGTAGGGATCTATACTTAGCTCTTTGCTATGTGACATTTTTTTCTTCCACTTAATAGTATTTTATTTTTCTCATTATACGTAAAGATAGTTTTCAACATTCATTTTTTGTAAAATTTTGAGTTCCAAATTTTTCTCCCTGTATCCCTGCCTTCCCTGCTCCCTAAGTAGTAAGCAATCTGATATAGGATATATGTGCACGATCATGTTAAGCACTTCCCCACATTAATCATGTTATGAGTGAAGAATCAAAACAAAATGGAAAAACTATGAGAAAGACAAAAACAAAAAAAAGGTTAAAATAGTATGCTTTATCTGCATTCAGACTCCATAGTACTTTCTTTGGATACGGATATCATTTTCCATCATCACAAGTCTTTTGGAATTGTCTTAGAATATTGTATTGCTGAGAAAAGTTAAATTTATCATAGTTGCTCATTGCACAACATTATTGCTGTGTATAATGTACTCCTGCTTCTGCTCATGTCACTGGGCATCAGTTTATGTAAATCATTCCAGGTTTTTCTGAAATCTGCCTGGTCATCATTTCTTATAGCAATAGTATTCCATTAATTCATATACCAAACTTGTTAATCATGCCCCAATTGATGGGCTTCCTCTCAATTTCCTATTCTTTGCCATCACAAAAAGAGCCAATACAAACACGTTTGTACATCTGGGTCCTTTCCCCCTTTTTATTATCTCTTTGGCATTGCTGAATCAAAGGGTATGCAGTTTGGTTGACCTTTGGGCATAGTTCCAGATTGCTCTTCAGAATGGTTGAACCAGTTCACAACTCCACTGACAATGCATTCGGATGCCAATTTTCCCACATCTTCTCCAACATTTATCATTTTTCTTTTCTGTCATATTAGCTAATCTGATATGTATGAGGTGGTACCTCAGGGTTTTTTAACTTGCATTTCTCTAGTCAATAATGATTTAAAGCATTTTCATATCACTGTAGATAACTTTAATTTCTTCCTCTGAAAGCTTCCTATTCTTATCCTTTGACCATTTACCAACTGGGGAATGACTTTCATTCTCAGAATTTGATTCGGTTCTCTATATATTTGGAAAATGAGGCCTTTTTCATGGACACGAGCTGTAAAAATTATTTCCCACCTTTCTGCTTTCTTTCTAATCTTGGTTATATTGTTTTTTTTCTAGGCAAATACTTTTTAATTTAATGTAATCAAAATTATATAATTTGTATTTCATAATGTTCTCTATCTCTTCTGTGGTCATAAAGTCTTCTCCACAAATCTGACAGGTAAACTATTCCTTGTTCTCCTAATTTGCTTATGGTATCACCCTTTATGACTAGATCATGTACCTTATCTAGGTATTGGGTGTAAGATGTTGTGTCATACTTGTGTCATACTGTTTTCTAGTTTTCCCAGCAATTTATGTCAAATAGTAAGTTTTTATCCCAGAACATGGAGTTCTGGGGTTTATCAAGCAGTAGATTACTATAGTCAATGACTGCTGTGTCTTGTGTACCTAACCTATTCTACTGATCTACCACTCTATTTCTTAGCTGGTACCAAATAATTTTGATGATTGCTGCTTTGTAATATAGTTTTAGATCTGGTACAGCTAGGTCACCTTCATTTGAATTTTTCTCATTAATTCCCATGACACTCTTTTCCTTTTGTTCTTCCAGATGAAATTTGCTATTATTTTTTCTATTGGTATGGCACAGAATAAGTAAATTAATTTGGGTAGAATTGTCATATTTAGCACATTAGCTCAGTCTTTCCATGAGCAATTTATATTTTTCCATTTTTCCATTGTTTAGATCTGAATTTATTTGTTTGAAAAGCGTTTTGTAATTGTATTCATATAGTACCTGACTTTGTCTTGGCCATTAGATTTGCAAATATTTTATGTTATTTACACTTATTTTAAATGGAATTTTTCTTTCTATCTCTTGCTGTTAGACTCTGTTGGTAATATATAGAAATTCTGGTGATTTATGTGGGTGCTTTATATCCTGCAATGCTGCTGAAGTTGTTAATTGCTTCAAATAGTTTTTCAGTTAATTCTCTAGGATTTTCTAATATACCATCATATCATCTGCAAAGAGTGATAGTTTTCTTTCCTCATTCCCTATTCTAATTCCTTTGACTTCTTTTTCTTCTCTTATTGCTAATGCAAACATTTCTAGTACAATATTGAATAATAGTGGTGATAAAGGCTTCTGCTTTTTCACCCCTGATATTACTTGGAATGCTTCTAGCTTATTCCCATTACATATAATGCTTACTGATGGCTTTAGATAGATACTGTTCATCATTTTAAGGAAAACTCCATTTGTTGTTTCTTTGCTCTCTAGTGTTTTGTAATAGGAATCAGTGCTGTAGTTTGTCAAAACCTTTTTCTGCATCTAGTGAGATAATACTGTGATTTCTGTCAGTTTTATTACTGATATGGTTAATTATGTTGATAGTTTTCCTAACACTGTACCAGCTCTGTATTCCTGGTATAAATCGCACCTGGTCATACTGTATTATCCTGACAATAAATTGCTGTAATTTTTTTTTTGCTAATATTTTATTTACAATTTTGGCATGTATATTCATTAGGGAAATTGGCTTATAATTTTCTTTCTCTGTTTTGGCTCTTTCAGGTTTAGGTATCAGCACCATATTTGTAGCATAAAAAGAACTGGGTAGGATTCTTTCTTCACCTATTTTTCCAAATAGCTTATATAGTATTGGAATTATTTGTTCTTTAAATGTTTCATAGAATTCACTTGTAAATCCATCTGGCCCTGGAGATTTTTTTTCTTGTGGAGTTTATTGATGGATTGTTTGATTTCTTTTCCTGAAATAGGGTTATTTAAATATTTCATTTCTTCTTCTATTAATCTGGACAATTTATATTTTTGTAAATATTTATCCATTTCACTTAAATTGTCAGATTTGGGGGTATAGAGTTGTGGAAAATAGCTCCTAATTATTGCTTTAATTTCTTCTTCATTGCTGGTGAATTCAACCTTTTCATTTTTGATACTGATAATTTGGTTTTCATCTTTCTTCTTTTTAATCAAATTAACCAAAGGTTTATCTATTTCATTGGTTTTTTCATAAAACCAGCTCTTAGTTTATTTATTAGTTCAATAGTTTTCTTACTTTGAATTTTATTAATCTCACCTTTCATTTTCAGAATTTCTAATTTGGTATTTAATTGGGGATTTATAATTTGTTCTTTTTCTAACTTTTTTAGTTGTATGACCAATTCATTGTTGTCTTCTTTCTCTATTTTACTCACATAAGCATTTAGAGATACAAAATTTCTCCTAATAACTGCTTTGACTGCATCCTATAAATTTTGGTATATTGTCTCATTATCATCATTCTCTAATGAAATTATTGTTTCTATAATTTGTTGTTTGACCAACTTGTTCTTTGGATTAGACTATTTAGTTTCTAATTAATATTTAGTCAATCTTTCCATAGCCATTTATACATGTAATTTTTATTGCATAATGATCTGAAAAGGATATATTCAATATTTCTACCTTTCTGCATTTAATTTTGCCAAGTACCACTGAGAAAAAAATGGTTTTTTCCTTCCTATCCCCAGTCAATTTTCTCCAGAGATCTATCATATCTAAATTTTCTAAAATTCTATTCACCTGCTTGACTTCTTTCTTGTTTATTTTGTGATTAGATTTATCTAGTTCTGAGAGAGGGAGGTTGAGGTCCCCTACCAGTATGGTTTTGCTATCTATTTCTTCCTGTATCTCACTTAACTTCTCCTCTAAGAATCTGGATGCTGTACCATATGGGGCATATATGTGTAGTATTGATATTACTTTATTGTCTATGGTACCTTTTAGCAAGATGTAGTTTCTTTCCTTATCTCTTTTAGTTAGATCTATTTTTGCTTTGTCTAAGATTGATTGTTACCTCTGTGTTTTGTTTTGTTTTTATTTCAGCTGAAGCATAATGTATTCTGCTCCAATCTTTTAGCTGTACACTGTGTGTACCTCTCTACTTCAAATGTGTTTCTTGTAAACAACATATTGCAGGATTCTAATTTTTAATCTACTCTATCTGCTTTTGTTTTATGGGAGAGTTCATCCCATTCATATTCACAGTTATGACTACTAACTATATATTTCCCTCCATCCTATTTTTCCCCATTATACTTTTCTTTCTCCTTTCACTCTGTGCCTCCTCACCAGTGTTTTGCTTCTGACCATTACTTCCATCAATCTTCCCTCCCTTCTATCAACTCCCCTTTTTCCTTCCCCTTCTACTTCTGTCTTCCCTTCTTCCCTCCTTTCTATCAGCCGCTCCCCTTCCCTTTTCTTTCCCCTGTCCCCTTTTTCTTCCCTAATGAGTAAGATAAATCTCTCTACCTGAGTGTGTATGTTATTTCTTCTTTGAGTCAAATCCAATAAGAGTAAGGTTCAAACGATCTTCACCCCCTCTGTTTTTTCCCTCTACTATAATAAGTCTTTTGTGCCTCTTCATGTGATGCAATTTACCCTATTCTGCCTCCCCCTTTCCTCTTCTCCCAGCACAATCCTCTTTTCAACCCTTAATTTTTTTTAAAATATCATTACATCAACGTAATCATGGTTTGCCCACTGCACTGGGGTGGCCCAGCCTATTCAGGCTTCTTGTGCCTGGGTTTGGGGGCTGGCATTTTGCCTTCTTTGCTGGGACTGGAGGCCTCACTGCTAGCCTGCTGTGCCACTATTCTGTTGAGCCAGGACCAAGGGGGTTCAGTTGCTAATCTGTGCTATGGCTAAGAGCTTCCCCTTGGCTTTCCTAGACAATCATCTGCTCTCCTAGACACTATCTGTTATCGGCTGCACATCCCTTTTACTAAAGTGAGACAGATCTTTCTTGAAGTCCTTCTACATTATCTTAAGCTAGAAAAATTGTTTCACACCATGTTTTTTGTGGGCTCTGTTGCTCCAGAATCCATTTAGAGGTTTGATTTAACATAGTTTCTGAGAGAAACTGGGGAGAGTTCAGGCAGTTTCCTGGCTTCTCTTTGCCATATTGGTGTAACGATACTAGGATTTGAAGATCTTCCACGCCCCTTGAGCTTGCTGATGTAGCAGGAAGGGGTGGAGCAAGAGAACGCCGGAGCCAAGCTAGTCTCTGTGCGGTGCGGACTGGAAGCGGCGTCAGAGGCAGTGG
>JAQQSV010023042.1:0-10454 GCA_028646515.1 Pseudochirops corinnae
ATTTTTTCATTTGTTTGGATCTGTTCGATAGTATCTTGATTTCTCATAAAGTCATTGGCTTCCATTTGCTCCACTCTAATTCTGAAAGAATTATTCTCTTCAGAAAGTTTTTGAGATTCTTTTTCCATCTGGCAAATTTGACTTTTTAAGGCATTCTTCTCATTGGCTTTTTGGGCCTCTTTTGCCATTTGAGTTAATCTATTTTTTAAGGTGTTAATTTCTTCAGTCAGGTTGTTGACTCTCTTTTCATGATTTTCTTGCATTGTTCTTATTTCTCTTCCCAATTTTTCCTCCACTTCTCTTATTTGGTTTTCAAAATTCTTCTTAAGCTGATCTATGGCTTTTATGTTGTCTTCATGTTTCTTGGAACCTTTGGTGTGGGAATTCTGACTGTGCTGTCTTCCTCCCGTTCCATGCTTTGATCCTTCTTGTCCCCAAAGAAAGAATATAGAGTTCAGTTGCTGTTCTTACTTTGCTTCCTTTGCCTGCTCATGTTGGCCAGTCAATTACTTGATTTTTTAGCTCTATAGAACTCTGCTTCCAGAGGGGAAAGCTCTGTCCCAAATCGCTGGGGTTTTCGCAGCTGCCAGAGCTATTAGGGGGATGTTGTTTTTTTGCAGCCCCCACCAGCTTTGGCTCACTGAAAACACACCCCAGGACCACCACCCAAGACCACGATTCAGATCCAGGCCACTCAATGCAAGAGCACTTAGCCTCTGAATGATTGCTTGGCTCCCCTGCAGTCCGCAGGCCCGGAGCTCTGAAGCAGCCATGTGGAGGCAGCTGCTGGGCTGCTGCTTCTGCTGCTTCCTTGCCCTGGAGGCAGTTTGGCTGGACCGCTTTTCTCCCCTAAGTTTAGCTGAGTTCCACTGACTTTTCACTTAGTCCTTGTTTCTTATGGCTTGCTAATTCTGGAAACTGCCACAGCTGCTGCTGATTCACTCTCCTGAAGGCTCCAGCTGCAGCTTGTCCTGGCCACCCCAGGGCCAAGCTGTGGTTTCAGAATGGGCTGGTTCTGGCTGCCAGTGTGCTGTGCTGAGCCCTTTGTGCCAAGCTGCCTTCAGTGGGAGATTGTTTTTCTGTATTTTTATGAGTTTTAGAGCCCTAAAATTTGTTTAGAGTCATATTTTATGGGTATTTGAGGTGGCTATGTGGGAGCTGTGGATCCTTGCTGCTCCTATGCTGCCATCTTCGGTTTCACTTTTCTAAATATTATCTCACACCGCTGTCTAATTTTTGAACTGTTATTGCCTAAAAACCCAGGTATTTTCACTGGAACTGTTGCCTAACCATGCTCTTGCCAGTCTGTATTTGTGAAGTTGATTTTTGTACCTAATTTTAGAACTTTACATGTACCCATATTAAGTTTCATCTTATTTATTCAGGCCACCATTCTGACACATCAAAATCTATTTTGGATCTGAACTGTCATCCATTGTTGATCCAGTCTTCTACATTTTAAGATAGCATAGGCCAGTGGTTCTCAACATTCCTAATGCTGCAACCCTTTAATACTCGTATGTGGGCATATCTGCATGTGGGCAGACCCACCTGGAGATGGTGTCTTGGTTCCTAAGACCGTCAGAAATATGTGTTTTCTGATGGTCTTAGGTGACCCCTGTGACCTCTGTGAAAGGGTCATTCGACCCCCAAAGGGGTTGCAAGCCACAGGTTGAGAACCACTGGCTCAGGCTATCTCAAATTTAATGTCGCTCACAAATTTGAGTTAGGCTACCTATACCTTCATCTAGACTCACATAGGTTCCCAAAGTGGGTGATACTGCTCCTGGGGGAAGGTGCGGGGACAGTGCTAGAATGATTTAGATGGTCAGCCATAGCCTATGGTACAATTGGGGGGTACTGAATAAAAATAAGGGGTTAGTAAAAGCATAAGAAGAGAAGAAAATTTTGAAAAACTGTTCCTACATGTTTTATCTGTTGTATAACAGAGTTAAATTCATAGTGATTATATTATTTTCCAAATAAATACACAAAATGCAACTTATAACTAATCAGTGGTCAAGTTAGCCTACAGGTCTTAACAAGCAAGTGTTGGCAGGCAAGCCTGCCAGGAAGTCTAGCATGCATAGGTAGGAATATGTGCATATAATGACTTGTTTACAGTATGATACTATACAGTTACTTGATACAATATTGCATCATTAAATTTCCAACACAGGAAAAAACCCCACAAATTTACAGTAAATTTTTAAATTTAAGATACATCATTTATATATATATATAATATTTTTTGAAATGAAGCAAATTTTTTTTCAAAAGCTAAAGGGTTAAAGAAAGTAGATTTCCAGGGGGTTCTGAGTAATTTTTTTTTAAAGGGGGAAGTCGGTCAGAGCATTGATAAAAATATGAAGCAGCATAAAGCTAAGGAGATATCTCTGGGTCACTGCAATAGAACTTTCTCTCCAAGGTGATACTGACCCATTGGTTTAGTCATTTAACCAGTTTCAGATCCACCTAAGTATATGCTCAGATGGCCCATATTGCTCAACATGCTAAGGTAGCAGCCTGTCAAAAACGTCACTAAAATCAAAGTATATTTTGCTTACAACATTCCCTTGACCTTCCAGTTTAAGTATTCTTGCATGACCTGCTCTCAACGAAGCCAATTTGACATCTAGTGATCGGTGTCTCCCTTTCTAAATATTAGTAAACCATCCCCTTAATACTATGTTTTAGAGTTTTGCCTGGAATTGAAATCAGGCTTACTGGTTTTTCCTTTTCACATTCTGCCCTCTTCCTTTTGGACAACATTTGCCCCTCTCCTCCTCTTTTTCCTTCTTCTATCAAAGACAGCAGCTCAGTAATGATATTTGACAATTCTTTCAATACCTTAGGATAGTGATTTTTAACCATTTTTTGACATGGACCCATTTGGGAGTTTGGTAAAGTCCATGGACTCCTTCTCAGTTTTTTAATCCACAACATAAAGTACATACATTTACAAAGAAAACAAATTATAATGAAATGTAGTTAACAGAATTTTTTTTTAAGTTCATAGACCTGAAGTTAAGAGTACTCTTGCTCTGGGATACAGATGCCTACCATATTCTGATTTATCTGTACCATCCCCTGCTAACCAATATTCTCCATTTCCTCCCCCTTCCCCAGTCCTAAGATCATGCTTGGGAAAGAAAATAAACACAAAATAAGTGTTAGGTAGTTCCACCTTATTACAATCTAATATCAACATTATGGTCACCAAAAACAGCAGTATTATTCCTTTTCTGATGTTTCTCTTACTCTACACATAACTATAAAAAATAGAAAAACAAAAACTAAATATTAATTTTTGTTCTTAATGTTTTAAATTAATGTTTATAGCTTTGGTGCTTTTAGAAAAAATTCTTCAGTACTACTTCTCTTTTTTTAACTCATCCTCAGCTACTTATCTTTATTTTCATCTTCTGTACATATCTTTTTAAAATTTAAGTCTGACCATTTTTTTCTGAGCACCTATATCTGTCTTTCAAGACAGTTCCCTTTTTTGTGTTCAGAATAATTATTTTTTGCTTTCAGAATTTAATTCTTGAGATTTTCCCATCTCTTTTAAACTAATGACCCCTATAAAAGTCAGCCACTAGACATTCACTCTCTCTCCTTCCTCTGAACCTTCTAAAATCAGTTGAAATCCAAGCTCTACCTCAGTGTAGGCTGAGCTCTTCTTTTCTCTATCATAAGCTCAATGATGGAGAAGTTATTTGTTTATAGGGTTGTGGTTGCTTCTTCTTCAACAACCAATTTTTCCTTGTTGGCTTGAATTAGTTCCAAAAGAGCAATGTCCTTTGTCTCTACCTTGACCTTTTGAAGGATAAAATTTTCATTAAGATAAGCCACAAAGGTATCAGCTGCTGTTTTTTGCAGAGGCAGAGGGCTTGTGAACATGAAGACAATGGAAGTTCTCCATCCTTACAACATCATAGCTCTTTGCCACATTTATAATGTTGACCAAATTCCTTATCTAATTCTGCCTTTTATTTGTGTAGTCTGATGTATGCCCCTACAATATTACTCCCATTGATCATTACCCAAATACCTTCCACCATGTTTAATACTTCATTTTCCCATATTTTCTCATATGCATATACATTCTTAGTATATAATTCTACAACACCTTCCCCCATATGTACTCTGTTCCTTTTCAATAAGGTACTCTCTGCCAGAAGTGAATTGCCTCGTTTCTTCTATTACTTTCAGTTTTGAATCTCTATCCAGTGTATTAGACCTAGAGCCAGGAAGACCTGAGTTCAAATTCTGCCTCAGAAACTTACTGTCGTGACCCTGGACAAGTCACTTGCCTTCTGTCTAACTCAGTTTCCTCATCTGTCAAATGAGGGTGAGAGAACTTATATCCCAAGGTTATTGTGAAGATCAAATTTTGTAAAGTACTTTGCAAACCTTAATGTACTACATAAATTTATCATTATTATTATTATTATTATTATTATTTCACCATGTCAATATCCAGTGTCAGTATCTTCTCAGTACCATCTAATCAGTGATTAGTGCACCAGTGTTGTTTTGACAAGCTGATATGTCTTCAATAGCTTTTTACAAAGAGAATTTTGCTAAAAAGATACAGAAAGAACTAACATGCAAAAAAGATCACCCCTGAACCAGGGCACATTCTCTCCTCTATTCCTTGGCCCCTGGGGAGAATACAAAACATTCCTCCTACCAAGTTCATTTCTGAGTATGGTACAATCAATGGATAAATCATTCCTTTGCTTGCTGGACATAATGTCTCAACAACGGGATCAATTCACTGCTGGACTGGGTCAAGCAGGATGCTCTGTAGGACTGAGCATTCACTGGACTTCTCTCCTAGTGACAGCTCCATTTCCTGGTGGCATACAAGGTCAGAACCTAGTCTGTTTTTTCTCCCACACTCATTCACCTAAGAGCAAGAAAGAATGAAACACAACAGAGACAGAAAAACAGCTGGGCTGTGTGTTCATGACTTCATGGCAATCAGGGGATAAAGTGAGCCTGAGGTTCTATACCACCTGGATGCCCACAGATGTTTGTCTTCCTCACTGGAAATCCAATAGGGAGATGGAGAGTGAATTCTTCAGTTGGAGCCTTTTGGATGTAAATTCAGTTCCTACTCAGCAGCTAATTAAAAGGCTTTTCTTCATCCTTCAGTAAGTGGGCAGGAAATGGTCACAAAATATCTACACATTCTCTGAAGTAGGAACAGTGCCCCTTTATTATGCACCATTGCCTATCACCAGAAGCATTCTCCTCAAACATCCTCGTGAATTGGCACCAGACAGAGCAAATTACTCATAGTCAAAGGACTCAGTCCCCACTGGCCAATTCAATTTGTTATACATGTAATTGGCGTAGAGGATAGGCAATGAGGAGGACTTAATCCTTTGAGGATGATCAATCAGCTTTGCCTGCCATCAAGATGCTTGAGGAGTCTGTTTCCACTTTAGAGGATACACAGGTACTGTTACTGTTTTTTCATGTAGTTCTTGTAAGTTCTGAATACCTCCTCCCAACCCCAACTCTGCATTGGTGAGTCAGCTGCATCTCAACTCAGAAGTCTAAGGGTACCCCTGGGGAATTGTGGGGTTCTTCTGACGCTATCATCTTGACTCTCCATTCTAGAGTATTACCTCCCAATATCAGTTAACTAATTAATATCTCCTGAATAAGCAATTAACATCAACTAGCTTTTAAAAAAAAGGTATTTAGTGAGGAGATATAGCATAAACCAAACTACAAACACAACCTCTGAAACGAGGGGCACTCTCTTTCTCTCTACTGCTGTAGAGGCAGACAGTGGTGGCTCTGAGACCACCTCAGTCTCTAGGGATAATGTGCTTACGCTTGTGTTTGTTGGTAAATATTTATGCTACCAAGTTGATTTTAGGGTGTGACATAATCATTGAATGAAGCCTTCCTTTGCTTGCAAGACTCAGTGTCTTATTCTAAGCTGATTTATTGCCATGAGGGAATCCTTCAGATTGCCTTGGAACGTCTTCATCATGCTTGGCTGCCAGCAAACTCTAATATAGACTCAAGTTATTCTTTTGATGACAGCTATGCTTTTAGATTGCTTCTGGTGGCTCTTCCAACCTTTAGAAGCTCACAAAGTCGTCATTGTTGCCGTTGCTGTTCTTTAATCATTTTCAGTCACGTCCAATTCCTTGTGACTCTTTTTGGGGTTTTCTTGGCAAAGTTATTAGAGTGGTTTGCCATTTCCTTCTCTAGCTCATTTTTACAGATAAGAAAACTGAGGCAAACAGGGTTCATTGGGTTGCCCTGGGTCACATAGCTAGAAAGTGTCTGAGGCTGGATTTGAACTCAGGAAGATGAGTTTTCCTGACTTCAGGACTGGGACTCTATCCATTGTACCACCTAACTGCCCCTAAAGGTCAAAACTTCCTCTATTCTATCTCTTGCACTCATACTCCTAAGAGAAGGAAAGAATTAAATGTAACAGACACACAAAAGCTAGAGTGTTACGTGTTCAGGACCACATAGCTGTCCAAGTGAGGAGATAAGGGCCCCTGGAGTCTTACAGCATTTTTTTCTCTTGATCATCACCAGAAAAAAAAAGGGCTGGAACCACGTTTCATTTATTTGGCTTGCCTTTTTGTATCCATACTCAGTCCTGGCTCAGCAGCCAATTAAAAAGTGTTATGTTTGTTTTTGTTTTTGTCTTTAATTCTCAGTAAACAAAAGGGATAACAGGATATCACAGGATAACTGACCAATGCTATGAAATGCAGATCAGTGTCCTCCATTACCCATGCCTAGAAGCAGACTTCCCAAGCATCCATATGGATTGGCACCACATAGTATAGACTGAGCATTGCTTGAAGGCCCAGGCTTTCATTGACCTGTTTCCTCCTCCCTGTCATCACACACAAATAAGGAACTTTGAAAAAGAACTAGAGTAAAACATTTTAGTAGAGAAATGTATGAATGACAAAGAAGATGGACTGGATACATACCAAGAGCAAAGGATAACAACTGACCAGTCTACATGTTCCATTGGTGCTCTTGCAATATCAAAATAAAGCAAAGAAGGTCCCCAGCATGATGGATGGAACCTTTTCTCTACCCATGACTAAACTATGGGAGCACATGGACAAGAACAACACAGAATAGACTGGCATTGATGGGTTATGATCTACTTCAGTGGAAGTAATAAACACCCAAATTAATGCAATCCTTCTGAGCATGAGTACATATATTCAGCCAAAGCTGAAGTCCAGTTATGAGCTGCATCTCACAAAGCCTCAGTGATACCAGTGTAGTCAGGTTTGTCTCTTCATTAGGATCTCTAGTTTACCATGCATTTGTATATAAACATCTGAGGCCATGAATTGACTGTCTTCTTATATATTGTTTCTTATGAATTATAATCCCTTTCCTAGACATCTTCCCTCTGAGTTGTACCTAGTACATTCTGTGGTGTCAGATTTGTCAGATTATGTGGGCAGCATACAACCTTTGCTCCCTTTTCAGTTTAAAGCCCATTTGATTCATTTTTCAAGACTTGAGGCAAATATGTTTTTACCAGGCCTTGTTTGACACACTCTATCCCCCCACCATGAGCCCATAATTCTTATATTTTAAGCCATGGATGAGAAATCCAAATCCTCTTCTCAGAAACCATTTTCTTAGCCAGCTGTTCACTTCCCAAAACTGCCTTTCTCTTACGAATCCCTGACCTTTGATGAGCTGTGGTGATGAAAATACCACCTGAGCTCCCAAGATCATAAGTTTGTCCTTGTTTTCTACTCTATAATGTCCAGCCATTCTTTTAGAGTACTTCTGGGGGTGTCATTTATCCCCACATGCATCAGTCCAGGATCACAGATGCATTTGAGTGAGCAGAAGTCGAGGCTTTGACATACCTATTCCTGAAACATTGGATACGTGTCAAATATGCTGCCTCTCTCAATCCCTATTGCTTTTGCTCAAGAACTTGGGCTAAACTCCAAATTCAAGATCAAATTTCTCCTGTACAGATTGCTTTTTTCTTCCTCCCTAAGCCCACTAGAAATAGCAGACTGTTCAGGAAGTACCTAGGGGCAATTTTTCAAGCTGCTGCCATTGTCAGGAGTTCCCAGATCTCCCTGATGTTTCAAATCCTTTTTCCTTCCAGAGATATTTAGAAAAGTGGGCTGAGCAGTTGACACATCTAGATCTTGACTTAGTTCCTCATAGTTCAGGAGAGAAAAGAACAAGAAGTAATAGCGGGGGACAGATTTGGTTGATTCACTTCAGTTTGACAAATGATTATTAAGCTTCTACTGCACATTCCATCTCTGACCTCAGTGCCTTTGCATAGGCTCTGCCACCAGTATGGAAGGATCGCTCTTCATACTTTCACCTCTTAGGAATCCTGGCTCCATTTAAAATGACGTCTTGAAAGAACACATTCATGGATTCCCCTAGTTGTTAGTGTCCTGTCTAGTTGCTTTGTGACCCAGACTCCTCTGGAACCATCTCACTAAATAAGTTGTGTGTGTGTATTATTATAACATTAATAATTAATATTTATTATTAATATTATTATTAAAAATGTATGTATAGAATACATGTTATGTGTATGTGTGTGTGTGTGTGTGTATGCAGGTACAACATGGGTACATGTTGTATCTTTCCTCACCCTACCCAGCAGAAGCTCTTTGAAGACAGGGACTATTTGGTTTTTGTCATTTTATCACCTGCACCAAGCATTGTGCCTGGTACACAATAGGTACTTAATAAATACTTGGTGGATTGAACTGAATTGAAGCCTGCTGCATGCTAGGGACTGTGCCCACTATGTCTTTGTAGCACATAACTTCACATACACCAATTGCATGACATTTTTTTAATGATTATCATCTCTAAATTCTTGCATTAGTAGAAAGATCTTTAGAAGTGCCCTTTCTAGTCTGCCCACCACACTACTCAAAATCATCCACAGGGCTACAAATTTAATGGTTCAGCCCCTAGCTGGAGGCTGCTAGGTGGCATTATAGAGTACTGGGTCTCAAGTCAGGAAGACATGAGTTTAAATCCTGACTCAGACACTTAGCAGCTGTACCACCCTGGGCAAGTCACTTAACCTATTTGCTTCCAGTTCCTCAGCTGTAAAATAGCGATGATAATAATATCTACCTCTCAGGGTTCTTATAAGGATCGAACAAGAGGCACTGTGCACAGTGCCTGACATACAGTAGGTACTTCATAAATGCTTATTTCCTTCCTTCTCATTAGAAAGAATACTCAGCGGAAGGAACATGAGACCATGAGCCAAGAGGACTGTGTTCTAGTCTCTGTTCTCTTCTAGAGAATATGTTTAACAAGATTATTATTGTCCCCGAGATACTTCACATAAATAAGACAATGGATTTAAAAACATGGAGTAAAATATCACACCCAGGACAGGTTTTATTACTTTCCATTTGGAAAATACACACACACAAATGAGATATTTAAACAGGCTATTTTGTAAAACTTGAATTAGGTCCTGGCTCCATTTAAAACTGCTACCATCTTTTGAGAAAAACAAAAGACCAGCCAAAGGTTACAAGAATTCAGCCTCTTTCCAGCTGAAAAAGAAATGGAACTCCTAGTTAATTATGTATTTAACTCTGAGTTAATAGGTAACCTGCCAGGGCAGAGGTGTTCCCACATCCCACTAGTCCTAATATGTAGCATGACTCATCTTGTCATGGACCTTTGGCTTTAGTGCACTGCAGATTTGCCATTATTACTAAAAATATAAGATGTCACACATCTCAGCCCCTCTTTAGATGCATTTTATAGTTTTTGTTTTGTTTTGTTTTTTGAATCTTGGCAGGTAAAGTTTTTGTTGACAGAAGTCCAAGAAAGGAGTTTCTAATTCCAGAAGCAGCATTGTGGAAAAAGAAATATTTGACTAATTCTTAAGATTGGGGAAGGTTCAAAACTATGTGCCCTCAAGAGCTTGGATGGAATGTAAGCCACTCATGTTCTTTGCCCCATTCAGGTATATGCCCCAGGAGAAGTGAGAATGTAGGACACTTGAACTCTTCATGCACATACTGCTCACATTCTCATGACCAAAACAACTAAGTAGTTTTGTTCATTTCTATCCCCAAAGTTCACTCCATGTGGAGTCTGGAAATAGGAGCCCTATTCACAATTATAAAATGATAACTAGCATTTACAAAACAATTAAGGTTTGCAAAGTACTTTACATTTGCCCTTTCAGGTGTTACTAATATAGATGAGGCAGCTGAGACTGATAGTGTTTAAGTGACTTGCCTATGATCACACAGCTAGTATTTTCTGAAGGGAGGTTCAAACCCATGTCTTCCTGATTCTAAGTCCAATACCCACACCACTGTGCTATCCAACTGCCCCCTATCTCATTATAGGTGACAGGGAAGCACCTCACTGTACCAGGAAGAGTCCAAAGCTCCACTCCTCAACATGCA
>JAQQSV010023043.1:0-10454 GCA_028646515.1 Pseudochirops corinnae
ATGTATATATATATATATATATATATACATATATATATATATATATATATATATATATACGACCCTGGGCAAGTCACTTTGCCCTCTTTGCCTTGGTTTCCTCATCTGTAAAATGAACTGGAGAAGGAAATGGTAAACTGATCTTGTATCTTTACCAAAAAAACCCTAAATAGGGTCACAAAGAGTCAGACGTGACTGAAAGGATGACAGAAATGACCATGAGTGGCTATAAATCTAATGCATTTCTCTTTGATATCCCCAAATGGTTAAGAACTTGGCCAAAGTAAACCACAAAAATGTTTCTGGTAATAAAATAATTTCTAGTGCTCAGGAGTACAACATGGCAGAGAGAATGCTAGACTGAGTCAGAAGGTCTCTAAGTTGGAAAGCCATCTCTAACATTCTCTAGCTGCTCATCCATCTCTCTAACAGTGATCTTTCCACCCTAAGAAATTAGACTCATTTCACAGACATGGAAGCTGTGTCTCAGGGGCTAATTCCCACCTTTCTACATAAAGTTGAAAGGCAAAGATATTGTCAGTAATAAAATGCCAGAAAAATGAGGATTATTATTATTCTTTAAAATTATTCTTTTCCTGAGCAATTGTGTAATGCTCAAATGCAGTCTCAAACCTATGTGCTTTACATATTCATTTTTCAATTCAATTCAGTTTTATGGTGCCATAATGTGCATGTTGGTCTGGGACAGAGAAGACAGATGGGCAATTTTTTTTTAAACTGGAATCATCTGGAATTTGGGAAACCTCTGGTACCTTTATGCTAATACCGATCCCTAATTATACATGTAGGGCTATGCTATACATATTTACACCTTCTTACTAAAAAATGTATAGTTCTGAAAGCAGCTAGCAAACCGCCTACACACCTGCTTATTAGATATGCTCTGAGATGTAGGCTTCTGGCACAAGCAAAATTTATGCACAGATAAAGCATACAATAGAACTCCACCTGTCTCTCCTGGATGTCTCAACACGACATGGAGGTGGGTATTAGGTTTCCCAAATCATCACCATCCAGACTGTTCTTTTCTAGTGCTTTTCAAACCTTATTGTTAATGTGTTTTACTCAAATCCAGAGCTAGACCATTACAACTCTCTCCAAAAAGAGTAATCACCTCCTTTAAGGGTCAAAGGAAGCAAATAACTTCATAGCCACCTCTTTCTTAATTCTGGCTATAGCAGGAGCTCTAGAACAGAGATCCGAATGGGTGAATGACAAGGGACAGGAGAGTGGTGGGAGTCAGAACACACGAAGCATGGCAGGGCAGAAAGAAGACTGGACATGGGTCAGATCCCAGTCTTCTCACTTACTATGTGTGTGATTACATTGAGATTGTGAGCTCCTTGAGGGCAGAGGCCTCTTTCTGTGCCCTTAGGGCTTAGCATAGAGCCTCTCATATTCGTTGTTATTGTTCAGTCACTTCAGTGTATCCAACTTTTTGTGACTTCATTTGTGGGTTTTCTTGGCAAAGATATTGGAATGGTTTGCCATTTCCTTCTTTAGCTCATTTTATAGATAAGGAAACTGAGGCAAACAGGGTTAAGTGACTTACCCAGGGTCACACTGCTAGTAAGTATATGAGACTGATTTTGAACTAAGGAAGATGAATCTTCCTGATTCCAAGCCGAGTGCTCTATCCACTTATCTGTGCCACCTAGCTGCCTGCCTATCACATAGTAGGCAATTAATGAATATTTACTATTATGTGATCTTGAACAAATCTTGTCCTCTCCCAAAGGCTTATTTTCCTCACTTAGGCAGCGCGGTGGTACAGAGCATTAGGCCTAGAGTCAGAAAAACCCGAGTTCAAATCTAGCCTCAGACATTCATTGGCTGTATGACCCTGGGCAAATCAGATAACCTCAGACTGCCTCAGTTTCCTCAACTATAAAATGGGAATAATAAATGTAATTACCTCCCAGGGTTCTTGTAAGGATCAAATATGATGATATTTATAAAATACTTCTCATTGCCCCAGGGCACATATATAGATGGTAGTAGTAGTAATAAAGTAGTAGTAGTAGTAATAATAGAGGAATAATAGTAGTAGTAGCAGTAGTAGTAGCAGTAGGAGTAGTAGTAGGAGTAGTAGTAGTAGCAGCAGCAGCAGTAGTAGTAGTAGTAGGAGTAACTCTATAACAAGATTGGACTAGATATTTGAGATTCATGATGATCCTAAATCTATGCAATTCTACAATCTTGTGAATACTCTTCTTGTTTTTCTTAACATAATTACTACTGATAAAAGAGCTGATAGTCCCATTCTACCCCCATCACCCTCCCCATCCCCGCCCGCCCCCAGCTACTGTTGTCCTGAACAAATTCCTGCCTTCTGTCATATTCCTTTCCGTTTTGTTGCTTCTAGAATCAAGGCTCTACACTTTTTCCTTGATAGTACAGTGACCAAAGCAAGGGATCTTAACCTAACTTAACTATATTTCAACATATTTGATTTCCTTTGTAATCTAATGTAGTTTATGAATTTTATTTTATGATTTTAATGAATATTTATGATATTTTATGAATTAAAGGCATTTTTCTGAGAAGGGATCCATCTATAGTATTCTCCAGGATGCCAAAGGGTTCCAGGACATCAAAAAAGGTTAAGAATCCCTGGCCTAGAGTAGCCAAGGAGAATACCTCATAATCAGGAAAAAGAGAACAAAACAAATACAGCATCTGCCCAAAAAGGACAGACTTTCTTAATCTTTCAGCCAGTGATCACTAACCTTGGCTTTACTGTTTCCAGGGGGTGTTGTTAAATTCTTCAAAAAAGCAAATCCAATTTTAAGTCATAGCTCAGAAAAGGAGGTAGGGCAGACATCTAGCAAGAGATAACAGATGGACACCTTTGGACCGCACCTGTACCCACAGAACATTAAACGGTCCATAGATAAGCCTCAGCTTCAGATAGTCCATCTATGGAACATTTATGAGAGGCCACTGGCAAGAAATCCACAGGAGTGTTTGGGCTGCCATCTGTACCATTAGAGAGAGCACCCACATCGATCAAAACATGGATTCACTGGGGTAATAAATAATTGCATTAGACTAGGTGAGGGCGGGCGGGTATAATCTGCCTCTCCCAACTCCCAAAATGAGGGAGTCTTGTGTAAAAGGGTATGATGGATGTTCCCTATGTCCCTGTCCATTAATACATAGAGCTCCCATAGAACATAACTCTTAGTAGTAATAATTATAGCTTAATTTATATAGCACTTTCAGGTTTACACATGTTACCCTATTTTTACATTGATAATAACTCGGTGAAGTATGTAGTCCAAGTATTATTTATTCCAATTAACAGATGTGATCACACAGTAAATAGAGCCAAAATGTGAACCTAATCCCTCTAAATACAATTTGCTGTTGTGACTATTTAATTATTTCAGTTGTGTCTGACTCTTAATGACCCTATTTGAGGTTTTCTTGACAAAGATACTACAATACTTTGCCATTTTCTTCTCTAGCTCATTTTACAGAGGGGAAAACTAAGGCAAACAAGGCTAATGCCTGGCACACAGTAGGCACTATATAAATGCTAACTATTGTTGTTGTGATTGTTGCTATTTACCAGGTAGGAGATGCACCCTATGTATTTCGCTTTAAAAAATAGGGAAGAGGGGCAGCGAGGTGGTGCAGTAAATAGAGCACTGGCTCTGGAGTCAGGAGGATCTGAATTCAAATCTGGCCTCAGACCCTTGACACACATACTAGCTGTGTGACCTTGGGCAAGTCACTTAACCCCAAATGCCCTGCCTTCCCGACTCCAAAAAAAAAAAAGGAGGGACGGGAAGAACCACTGGACTGATTGTTCTTTGTATACATAGGCTATGGAATTTTGTCTTATTGGCAAGTCACTAGCCACTATCTGCCTCAGTTTCCACAACCGGAAAATGGGGATAAAAAAAGCACCTATTGCCAAAGCTACTGTGAGGACCGAATAGAATAATATTTACAAAGCACAGTGCTTAGCACACAGCAGACACTTAATAAGTGCTTATCTCCTTCCTTCGGTATCTATACGAGGGACCTACCGCAGAGAGTGATAATGCATTGCCCCTTCTATTTTTGTCTTCCTGACACAGCAGAAATGAGTGTCCTTCTCATTCACTAAAACTACAACTGTATCAAGACTTGATAAAAGGAATCTAAGATTGCTTTACAACTTTAAAAAAGTCACCTTTTTAAACCAGGCCTACATCTTGTTAAGTGAAATAGGCCACAGACAAAAAACAATGGAAAATAATACACAGCTTAGGAAAGGTAATCGGTCGTGTGTTCCCAATTCAACTTTGATTAGAGGCAACAAAAAACTCTGGGACGTATTCCCAAGTCGTATGATTGGCTCATCAATGCAGCCCGTACCAGGACTTTCCTCTCCCAAGTCATCTATCTAGTAATCCGTGTTAAGCAAACAATTTAAAATTCACTTTTTAAAAAGTCATTTTAATTTTGCCATATCTGTAGGTCCAGTATGGATTTATTGCACAAAACAAAATCTCATAGCTAATGTCCAGGAATTCTATCCACCTACATCGTAGACTGAACAATCTTTAGTATTTCTCAAGTCATAATTCCTTTTTTTGGAGAAGGAAATAACAAACCACTCCAATATCCTTGCCAAGAAAACCCCGAAATGGGGTCACAAAGACTCGGACACTGCTGAAACAACAACAAACAACAATTCTCTTTTTATTCTTATCTTGTAAGCCGCTTCAAGTCAACCACCTGTCATTGGCCGCCACACTATCAATTCTACCTTTCCCAAGCCAGGCCTATATGCCTGATAATACTTTCAGGAAGAAAGTGGGATAGAAATGACAGAACATTTGGTGTCATTCACCATCAAGAGCTAGGAAGCATCATGCTAGCCTGCTCAACGCTGCCTATTATTAAAGAAGAGAAGGATTTTTTTAAAAAAAGCCAAAGGAGAAAAATAAATATGTTTTTTGTTTTGTTCTGTTTTGAGGGGGCTGACTAATATTTTCTCACTAGGAATCCATTTCAATTTAAAGCTAAAACAAACGTAGATCTTGAACTTGGGGAAATCAGTATCAAAGGTTAAGTAACTGGGTTAAAAAAATCTCACTGAAGCAAAAATATAGGCAAGATTACTTTATGAAAGTTGTGAAACAAACTTCTCAATTCAGAGACCTGCATCTGTGTTAAATGATATGATCTAAAAGTAGGGAATAGCCCAAGAAACATAAAAGAAGGCAAGCCTGGGTGGTATTCCTCATTTTTTGTGACAGTTGGAATAAATGGGAAAAGCCACTACTGGTTCTGTACCTCCTACCTTTGTATTCACAAAATGAGCTGACCTAAGTGGATTGCTGAATAGCATCAAGGGTTCATAAAAAGACAACACATCTAAAAACCAATGGATTCTCTTTTTCTTTCTTTCTTTTCTTTTCCTCTTTTTGGTAATAAGAGGTGTGTGTTGATAGAGTGCTTTATAGTGCTTACCTTATCTCAGGAAGAAAAAAACTAAGCTGTTTCCTTTAAAAAAAAAAAAAGGAGCTTCAGAAGATATCCCTTATATGCCTGCAATGAAACAGATCCATGAACTTCACAAACGGCAGCATGGAAAATATTTATGGAGATAATAATTTAAAGATGAACCTGCAAGAGTGTTCCTTCATGATAGATTTTTTTTTCTCTTAATTTCCACATAATATAACATCATGTAAATATAAATGGTAGTGAGGTGGTGCAATGGATAGACCTGGAGTCTGTAAGATCTGAGTTCAGGGGCAGCGAGGTGGCACACTGAATACAGCTCTGGCCCTGGAGTTAGGAGGACCTGTGTTCAAATCTGGTCTCAGACACTTAACACTTACTAGCTGTGTGATCTTGGGCAAGTCACTTAATCTGTTTGCCCCCATTTCTATCTCCCAGGGTTATTGTGAGGATCAAATGAGATGACTTAGTATGTGGCAGATAATCAATGGATCTACTTTCCCCAGCACACAGACTACTTAAAAGCAAACAAATATATATACATACATATATATACATATATATGTATGTATGTATATGTATGTATATGTTTTGTATGTATATATGTATGTATACATGTATGCATGTATGTGTATGTATATATGTATGTATGTTTTTATGTATATATGTATGTATACATGTATGTATGTGTATGTATGTATGTATGTATGTGTACATATATATATATATATATACATATAGTGCCCAACCTTGCTTAAAGGTAAAGGTCAGCTCCTGTGGGCAAGGGCAGTGTCTTAATCATCTCTATCCTCCCAAGCACTTGCCCTACAAAGGTATTTAATACATGCCTTCCAAGTAAATAAAAAACTGTTACAAGAGAGAAAATAAATTTGGTACAACAAGACTCTAAAAGGACGAACAACAGTAAAAATAATCAATCCAGGCAAACTGACTGAGGAGCTGGTCTTGGAGTCAAAAAGCCCTGAATTCAATTTCTGCCTCTTTTGCATACTTGCTGCATGACTCTGGACAAGTGGCTTAACCCATCTGGGCCCCAGGCAACTCTGTTTCAATCAGAAATTGTGAGATAGTTGCCAATTTGCATTGGTAGGAAGAATTTCCTACATCAAAGAAATCACAGGCGGCCTATGTAAAAATACATATATGTATGTGTGCATATACACACATATATATGCAGGTATATTATTAACACCCACTTACAAACCCAAGGATCTACATCTAATAAAGATTACGTATTAATTAAACTGAAATAAAGACAATTAACAACCCAGTAAGGCTTTACTTAACTAAAATAAAATTTTTTTTCAAATGATATGCTAAAAAATTGTCTTCAAATATATCTTGGGACGTACAGTAGAAAGGAAAAGACAGTTAAGGAAATCTCTATCACACCTTAGAAATGAAATAGAAATTTCTGAGATTTTAAAATGAAATATTTAAGATGGCACTATTAACACATATTGTAAAATAAAATGAATTTATTTTAGTGGTATGAGTTTGGCTCTTGAAATGAATGTTTAATTTTTTTTAAATGATGAAATCAATCAAATAAGCTGCAATTATTAAGCTCCCACTTATTATGACCTTTGCACTATGTTATACACTGAGTATTGAGAGACAAAAATGAAACAGTTCCTGCCCTCGAGGAGTTTACATTCTATGGGGCAGACAACATGTGCATATCATATACTTAAGTATAGGCATGTTATATACAAATTAAATACACCTTAAGTTTGGTAGAAAATGTTCTAGCATCTAAGGAGATCAGGAAAGGCTTCACATAGAAGGTGACTGATCCAAGTCTTGAAAGAAAACAAAGAATTCTAAGATGCAGAGGTCAAAATGGGAGTTCATTCTAGGCATCTGAGGACATAGGAGATGCATCATCATGTCTTAAGAACAGCCAGTAGACCATTTGGGCTGATTAAGAAGGGGAATAATGCATAATGAAGCTGTCGAAGTAGATTGGGGCAGGTTTTAAAAGGCTTTATACGTCTTAAAAAAAAATTCATATTTTATCCAGCAGGAATAGAGAGCCAACAGAATGAAAGAATATGAATTTTGTGAAAGATGGTGGTATATTATTAGGACATTATCTACAGCTTTCTTATTTTACTTTAAAAGAGAGGATATACACATCTATAAATGTCAATTAATGACTAGATTATACTGGGAATTTAGTACGTCAGTAGATTTTAGCACATATAAATTATATGTGAAATGGATGATTTGGAATAAAGTATATCAGCCTTGTTTGTGATTTTCAAAAATTGCATTATACTCTTTAAGTTTTAATTTCAAGGCTGACAACTATATTACAACAATCCTATAGCTAGAAATAAGCCACAGAAATAAAATTAGTCTGATTAATTTTGAATAGTGCCATTGTATTACTTAGTATTTACATCTGAATTTTTAGCATTTTTTTCTTATGTTTATAGTGGAATAACCACTCAACGTATCAGACTTAGTGGGGAATCTAATAGCCCTTGCGCTTAGGAAGCTGACTACTGTTCTTTACATCACAGGACACATCAACACAGTAACATTTTTGTGACAATATTTTGGTTTCTATATTCTTGTTATATAATCAACTTCAATTATTGCAGAGGTAGGAGTATCATCTTTAAAATAGAAAACAATGGGTAGAGATACATCCAAGTTCCAAGTCTCCATCTTCCAATAAAAAATAGGGATGTATTTACATTAATGTCACTTCCATACCTTGCAAGGGGTAAAATTTATAATTCAGCCCACCTTAATTCCATCAGTATACATTCTATCACTAATTACCTCTACCAATACTCACCTCAAAAATCTTGTCACATCATTCCATCAGTCAATAAGCATTTATTAAGCACCTAATCTATGTCAGGGCTATGTTATAAAGACTGGGAATGCAAAGACAAAAAACTAGGGTCTCTGCCTTCGACGAGCTTACAACTGAGTTGAGAGAGATAAAATGATGATTCGTGGGTGAAGGTCATTATCAACTCTTCACCAGCCCATCCCACATATTGTCAAGGCCTGTCAATTTCACCTTTACATCATCTTTCCAATATGCTCCTCCTTTCTCTACACTGCCACCCCCTCATCATCTCATGCCTGGACTCTCACAATAGTCCATTTGGCCATTATTGGTGTGATTTGGTCCACAGAGTCACAAAGAGTTGGACACAAATGAAGACTGAACAATAACAAAAATGGTTTGTTTGTACATGTTTGCTTCTCTGAGTGCAGAGACTGCCTTTTGCCTTTTTTGTGCTTAGTAGAGTATTTAGCACATAGTAGGCACTTAATAAATGTGCAATGTTTAACTGTGTAAAAGGTGGCTCATGAGTTGGGCCTTATAAGAAGCTAAAGGTTCTAAGAGGTAGAGGTGAATACGTCCAAGACTCCACATCCGGAGCTTTAGGACGCCGCAGAATCATTACTATTATAGTATGAAATTTGGTTTAATATAGTTCAATCCATAGCTATCAATTATAGGAAGGACCTTGTTGCACAGAAATACCCAAAAGATCAACCACAAAAATCATTTTAAGTCAGGGATCTACTGCATAAAAATTGTCAAAATTACTTGCTTATAATCATTAGTTGAGATGGAGGTAATGGACCTCATCATCTTTGCTAAAGTTGCAGTAGAATCTTGAATATTTCTCATGTCTTATTGCAGAGCAGAATGTTGTAGGGAAAATAATCTGCTAAAACCATATAAAATGGTGTGCATGGTCAGACCATGGATCCCACCAGGAACCTCTTCTCTCTTGGAGTTAGGTATGAAGGAGATTCATATACTTTCCAGGACATCAATAAAATTACATTCACCAATGATGAAGGTAGATTTCAGTCCTTAGATCATCTCAAACTCAATGTTTTCATTCAAGGAGGTAAAAAGGAAGTCAAAGAATGAAGGCAATTAAAATATCCTAAAATTGGGGGATATTTTTTCCCTTTCTTTTTATCTCCCATCTCTCAGCTTGGGACATTTCCTCTGCCTGTTCCCCATGTCTAGAACACCCTCCCTCTTCTGCTCAGTCTACTGAATTTCCTGACTTCCTTTAAGTTCTAATTAAAATCCTACCTTCTAAAAGAAGTCTTCCCCAAACCCATCTTAATTATAATGCCTTACTGTTCATTTTCCCCCTAATTATCTTATATATTGCTTGTTTGTATATATCTGTTATCATACTGACTACACCATTAGATTGTAAACTACTTGAGGGCAAGGATTATCTTTTGCCTCTTTTTGTATCCCTGATACTTAGCACAGTGCCTAGCACATAGTAGGTGTCTAATTAATGATTAATTGATGCTCTGTGCTTAGCATAGTGCCTGGTACATAATAGGGAATTAACAAATGGTGCTGATATGTTGATCTGATTCTTCAAGTTCTTTGTTCCACAGTTTTACTTCACGTCTTTTCATTGAATGTGGTTACAGATTGTGCTACATTCTTTGCCAAAAATACCACAAGTAGTTGAATAATAGTGGGAAAGTGGCCTTGGAAAACATTTGATTTTTATGCAATAATGATAAGAGATGGAAAGTTATAGTGACGTGTACTACATCCGGAAGTCAGGAAATCACTCACTTATCAATTATCACTTGATTTTTCAAAACAATTTTGTGACCAGGAAATAAAGGAAATAGACTTAAGATGACATTTTATTGAATGCTAAGACTTAATTATTTAAAAAACAATACAAATTCTAAAATCTTTCTTTATGACACACTGGTATATAGGACTGCTTTCATATTACTACTGACAAGTTCAGAACAAACTGCCATTCATTTTCAGTTTCTGTAAATTATCTGTAATATTAGAATTATTCCTTTCAAAACATGTTTTTGAAATCATAGACCACTAAAAGAAGGAGAGAGATTTATATGTTTTGTTCAAACACCATCTAAATAACTAGCCTTTTTTTTTTTTAAAGTCTTTCAAA
>JAQQSV010023044.1:0-10453 GCA_028646515.1 Pseudochirops corinnae
ATTCCAATATTGTCACTTCCATTGTGGAATCTTGACCAGAATCTTTAACCTGAACTTATTTATTTAATCTATAGCATGCCTACCTCACAATACTTGTGTGTGTGTGTGGGGGGGGGGGGGGAGTACTTTGCAATGTCACAATCTTATATTAAATCAATTATTCACTTTGTAGAATTATTATGATACTATATAGATTCTTTTTTTGTTTGTTTGTTTTGCTTTTTGGAAGGCAATTGGGGTTAAGTGACTTGCCCAAAGTCATATGGCTAGTTCTTGTGTTAAGTGTCAGAGGTCGAATTTGAACTCAGGTCCTCTTGACTCCAGGGCCAGTGCTCTATTCACTGTGCCACCTAGCCTTTGCTATATAGATTCTTTAAGTTCATAAGATCTCTGTGATTCTGTAATCACATTCTGAGGTCATCTAAAATGAAAAAATATGCTCACCCTGACATTAAATTCATTCTTTATTGAGTAGACTAAACAAGGTATTTAGTGGCAAAATAAAACAAAAACAACCTACCTTACTTCTAGTGATTTCAGAGCCCATTACCTGAGTGTAATGATGATTCTTGGAGAGGTAGCATCTAATGATTTTAGGGGGAAAAGCCCAACTTTTTTTTTTCATTTAAAATGAGCTCAATGAAGCATTCAAAGTTTATCTTTCCTTAGACACAGATATGTGAACAATAAAGTTAAAGATGGCATGTACATAATTTGAAATATAATTTTCATAATCAAAAATTTCTATACTTGTTTGGAGATTGAAATGAAATTATGAAATTAATCATTAAGATCAATCAGCTATAATAGCATGGGGCTCTGTTTTCATAAACCACTACTTTATACATCAAATGTGACATTGTAGATAGAGATTCATTATAATCTTGAGATGTAACTATAAACTATTATTATTATAATCATCTTAATGAAGAGATAATTACTCATGAAGTTTTGAGGAGAGTAAAAATATTATTAAATGTTAGTATAATGAACTCTTTTAATAGAGTTGAGAAATTCCCCCATGCTGGAATTTATATAAAAAAGGAGTCTATTTCAGAATAGATACTTCCCTTATTACCTAATAAAGTGTTCTGTACATAGTGGGTATTTAATAACGTTAGTTTGTTGAAAAATTGTGTGCTTATGACAGAGGATCCTGAAAAGGAGAATGAGAAAAAAAAATAGTTTGAAGATATTATTGTGAGACTAATATGCTTCCATTAAAATTCTATTATGAGGCTCCAATGTGGCATGGAGATAACTCCTTATTTTTATCTACACAAATGGAAAGCAAGCTCTACTAGGTACTACTCAGTCAAAAAAGCTTTTAATATGAACCTTAGTGATGGATAATACATTGTTGAAGGATCAGCATAGCCAAATCAATGTCTCATTACAAGTTGGAAGTTTAAAAGATTTTTTTCGGGCATTGTACCACATTTAAAAATATATTTAGGTTTTTATTTTTTTTATTTTAATTTTATTTTCATTTCTAAATTCTCTTCCTCCACCTATCCCTTCCACCACCCATTGAGAACCAAGAACTATGATATTCTTTATATATATATGAAGTCATACAAAACATATTTTCAAGTTAGCTATGTCCCTCCCCACCCAAAAAGCAAGAAAAATGGAGGGAAAATATGATTAAATATTCACTCTGAGTCCAACAGTTCTGTATCTAGAGTTTGATGGCATTTTATATCATGAGTCCTTTAGATTTGGAATGTATCATTACATTCATTAGAGTTCCTAAGTTTTTCAAATGTCCTTTTTTTGTTGCTGTTCAAGGTAATAATTAACTTTGCAGGGTATGATATTTTTCACCCAAATCCTAGTTATTTTGCTCTACAACATGTTGTATTCCAAGATCTGTGGTCCTGTAATGTTTCTGCTGCTTGGTCTTGTGTAATTCTAATTGTGGCACCCTCATATTTAAATTGTTTTAATCTTGATGCTTTTAATAGTTTTTCGTTGAGCTAGGGGTTTCAGAATTTGACTGTGATTTTTCTATGAGTTTTCCTCATAGGATCACTTTTAAGTGGTGATCAGTGGTTTTTTTCTATTTCTACTTTCCCCCACTTTGTTAAAAAAAAAAAAAAGAACCTGAACTTAACAGATGATTTGACATACAAGAACAAATGTAAATATAAGGTACATAACAAAGACTGATTATAAGGGATCCACAAAGACAGACTGTTTACTTTTCATATACATAAAATATAAAATTTATATCTAAGACTCTTATTAATAATTGATTAGTTCATAAGAAAGATTGGGAAAAAACTGGGCATGATATGAATTTAAAAAGTAAAGCCATTTGGGAACAGTGAAAAGGAGTAATTATTTTATACAAATGAGGTGCAAGAGGAAGAATTGATACGTAGGAGTTAGATGGGGGAGGAGGGCTGTCAGTTCTGGTAACCCGCTTTCATCAGGAATGGGTATATGAGGGAACAATAAATAAATATTTGAAAGAGTACAGAAGTCTTCTAAATTCAGAAGAAATAAAATACTAGGAGTATGGGGAGGAGGGAGAGGACAAGGGAGGAATCTTTAGTGGGGAAGGTGAGAGAATAGGTAAATAGGCGGATAAAAGGGTATTCAGATTTTTGAGAATGGTAGGATAGGGGAGGAATACTTGTGGGGGTTAAGGCAAATGATAGGAGGGCAAAGTAGTGGGTAAAAATAAAGTAGAGAAGGCAGGAGGCATAGGAAACAAGAGATATGTATATACATAAAAACAAAAACCAGGTATATAATCGGTTTGGGAATGTATATGTCTATATATGTTTGTATGTATGTATATGGATATGTATATATCTAAAGCTAGGGAGAAACATATCTGAACTTTATTATAGCCTTCTCTGGGGTTTGGGAATATGTATATATCTAAAGCTATAGAGCAAAACATATCTAAACTTTGTTGTGGTCTTCTGGGGGGGGGATTGGGGAAGGGTAAAAAGAACAAAGTAAAAAGGTGCACAGCAGAGAACAAAAGAAAACTCACAGGGAAGCAAAGAAAAGATGGACAATTTTCAACATAAGAAGTATTATTTATCATATAGGCTTTCTTGAAATGAAAATTTGTTGTTAGATATTTTGAATCCTTTCTTATATTTTGCTTTGCACATGGCATGTTTTTCTTTCTTTCTAACTTTGTATTCAAGTTCCAATATTTAAGTTTATGGTATGTTTTTTGTTTCTTTTTTCTACTCTCTATTTGTGTTCTGGCATTCAAGTCTAAAACAAAATTTTGGAAAAAAAGTGGGGGGGGGTGGCTAGATGGTACAGTGAATAGAGCACTGACCCTGGAGTCAGGAGGACCTGAATTCAAATCTGGCCCCAGAAACTAACATTTACTTGCCATGTGACCTTGGGCATGTCGCTTAACCCCAATTGCCTTTTCCTTCCCCCCTGCAAATATATATATAAATATATTTATATTTTTACACTTGTGCCTTTGGTTCATGTGTACTCATTTTAATTGTACTAGTAATAAGAAAGGTTTTAGGAGTTATAAGTATCATTTTCCTATGTAGGAATGTAAACATTTTTATCTTATTGAAATGCTTATGATTTCTCTTTTTACTTTACTTTTTTTTGTTTGTTTGTTTTTCTTGAATATTGTATTTGAAAGTCAAAATATCTATTTAGCTCTGGTCTTTTTCATCATGAATGCTTCAGTTCTCTATCTCATTTAATTTCCATTTCACCTCCTGAAGGTTTATACCCAGTTTTGTTGGGTAGGTGATTATTGGTTGTAATTCTAGCTCCTTTGCCTTCAAAAATACTATATTCTAAGCCCGCAGGTCCTTTAATGTAGAAAATGCTAAATTATGTTATTCTAACTGTGGCTTCATGATATTCGAATTGTTTCATTCTGGCAGCTTGCTATATATTCTCCTTGGCCTGAGATCTCTGGAAATTAGCCATAATATTCCAGGGAGTTTTCCTTTCGGACTCTCTTTCAGGAGGTGATTTGTAAATTCTTTCAATTTCTACTTTGCCCTCTGGTTCTAGAATATCAAGGCAGTTTATCTAGATATTTTCTTAAAATATAATACTCAAGCTCTTTTTTTTTCCAATCATGAATTTCAAGTAATCCAATAATTTTTAAATCATCTCTGTTGGTTCTACTTTTCAGGTCAATTGTTTTTACAATATGTTATTTTACATTTTCTTGTAATTTTTCATTCTTTTGATTTTGTTTTATTGTTTCTTGATGTCTCACAAAGTCAATAGCTTTCATTTGCCCAATTCTAATTTTAAAGAATTATTTTCTTCATTGGACTTTTAAAGTATTTCCTTTTCCACTTGACCAATTCTACTTTTTAAAGAGTTTTTTTCTTCAGTGAAGTTTTGTGCCTCTTTTTCCCTTTGGCCCATTTTGCTTTTCAAGGCATTCTTCTCCTCTTCGTATTTTTGTACCACTTACCACTTTTGTACCACCTTTGCACCTATTTTGTTTTTTAGATTGTTATTTACTTCAGTTTGTTTTTATGCCTTCTTTACCAAGCTGTTAACTTTTTTCCCCATGATTTTCTTACATCACTCTCATTTCTCTTCTCAATGGCTCCTCTAACTCTATTACATTTTTTTTAAAACCCTTTTCGAGTTCTTCTATAACCTGAGACCCATACAAATATTTTCTTTGATGCTTTGTATATAGCAGTTTTGAATTTTTTGTCTTCTTCTGAGTGTATATTTTATTCTTCCTTGTTGCCATAATAACCACCTGTAGTCAAGATTGTCTGTTGCTCAGTCATTTTTCCAACCTATTTCTTGACTTTTAACTCTATGATAAAGAGAGGCTCTGCTTACAGGATAAAAAGGGCACTTTCTGAAGCTTCAGGGCTGTGTGTGTGTGTGTGTGTGTGTGTGTGTGTGTTTGTGTGTGATTTTTTTCAGAGCTAGTTTTGGGAGTATGTAAACTTTAAATTCTTCCCATTTGGTGTTATTTAAGGAGAGGTGTGTTTAATACTCTCCTATCTTGTGCTCTGGTCTGTGTGTGACCACAAGAGTTATTTTTCCACCTGGGAATGTGATCAGGGTCACCACTCACTGTAGTAGTGCTCTTTCTTGCCACCCTTGGATTGCCACCCAGGCCTGTGATATGTATCTGAGTTTTGGCAATAAAAGAGAGTCCTGTCCCCAGTGCCAGCAAAAGTACCCCTGTAATTATCTTCTAACCAGTTTTCTGTGTCTTACTGTTATCTAATAGCTCCAAAAGCAGTCATTACAGCTGTTGATTCGGTTAATCCCAAGGATTATTTCTAGTTTGCTGGTCACTGGTTTGTGCTGGCATAGCCTGTACTGAACTGTGCTCCAATCTCACCCATGTGCAACAGACCTTTGTTTTTCTGACTACCTACATTGTCTTAGGCTAGAAAATGGTTTTGCCCCATCCTTTTGTGGATTCTTCTGCTTTAGAATTTGTTTTGAAGCATTATTTTAAAGTTACTTGGAGGCAAATTTGGAGGAACTCAGAAAAGTCCCTGTCATTTCTCTCTCATCTTCCCAAGTCTTTTCTAAAACCATTTCCTTTGTAATTTCTTGTAGAATACTAGCATTCCATTACTGTCATATTCCATAACTTGAAGAAATCATTCCCCAAATGGTGAACATTTTTGAAATCTTTGACTTTACAAAAGAACTATTATAAATATTTTTGTACAAAAAGGTCAATTTCCTTTTTCATCATCTTGGAGTACATATCTAGTAGAGTTACTGTTATATCAAAAGGTATGAACAATTTTATAGCCCTTTGAGAATATTTCCAAATATTATTCAGAATAGTTGGACAAAGCTTTTTTAGAGAATGCTTTGTATATATTTTCCCACAACCCCTCCAACATTTGTCATTTTTCTTTTCTGTCATCTTAGTCAATCTTATGAGTATGAAACATTGCCTCAGACTTGTTTTAGTTTTTATTTCTCTAATATTTAGTGATTTAGAGCATTTTATATTATTATTGAGAGCTTTGATTTCTTGATCTGAAAACTGCAAATTCATGTGCTTTAACCACTTAAAAATTGCTCCTATTTTTATAAATTTGCAAATTTATACATTTATATATGACATAAATATATAAATTATATGCTAATATATTTACATAAATTATAAATGTATAATACATAAATATATAAATTTATCTCAGTTTTCCATATATTTGAGAAATGAGATCTTTGTCAGAGAAAGCTGTTATATTTTTTCTCAGTTTCCTACTTTTTTTCTAATTTGTGTTAGTTTTATTTCTGTAAATTAAAAAAAGGTAGTTAAAATTAGTCATTTTAGCACCCATGAACCTCTCTATCTCCTGATTGGTCATGAACTCTTCCTGACAACAATAGATCTGACAAGTAATTTCTTCCATGTTCCCCTAATTTGCTGATATCATCATTTATGTCTATGCTATGTATTCATTTTGAGCTTATCTTGGTATACAGTGTTAGATGTTCATTTATGCTGAGTTACTGCCAGATTACTTTCAAGTTTAGGGCATCTAGGTAGCACAGTACATAAAGAACTTAGAAAGATCTGAGTTCAAATAAGGCCTCAGATACTTACTAGCTGTGCGACCCTGGGCAAGACACTTAACCTTGTTTGCCTCAGTTTCCTCATTTATAAAATGAGTGGGAGAAAGAAATGGCAAACCACTACAGTATCTTTGCCAAGAAAGCCCCACTGAGGTTACAGTGAGCTGAACATTACTGAACAACATGTTTTAGCTTTTCTAGCAGTTTTTGTTAAACAGTGAGTTCTTGCCAAAGCAGGGAACTTTAGGTTTATCAAGTATTAGGATACCATGCTCTTTTGCTTCTCTAAAATATCTACCAAATCTATTTCCTTGATCAACCATTCAATTTCTTATACAGTACAAGTTGTTTTTATGTTTAAAACTTTGTAATATATTTTGAGACATAGTTATTATTAGGCCCATTTCCTTCCTATTTTTAAAAAAAATAATTATTTTGATAGTCTTTACAATTTGTTATTCCCCTTGGATTTTGGTATTATTTTTCAAGATTTGTAAAATAATTTTTTGGTAGTCTGATTGGTATGGCACTGAATAAGTAAATTAATTGAGGTAGAATTGTCACTTTTATCATATAGGCTCAGCCTAACCAGGAGCAATATTTCTCTAATTATTTTTGTCCATCTTTATGTGTATGAAGATGTGACAATAATACTATATTCACAACACCCATGGTGGTTATGAATATGCTTGTATAGTTGTTAATCACAAAATGTAACAGGCTTTCCACGTGGAGGACAGAACCAAAGCCTTTATTCAAATACCAGAAAACCAAGCCCCACAACCAGAAGGTCAGCCATGGAGTTGGTACACATAGTTAATGCAGTGAACACCCACAGGATCCAGGCAAAGATCCTTCTCTCCTCACTCACTCCCTCAAGCAAGAATCCTCCTCTCCTCACTCATGGTAGCTACTCAGCCTCCACACTTCTTGCTCCCAGCAGTTCTGGCTCTCTAGCGTGAGCTGTTCTTTATATAAGGTATCAGCTCCTCCCTGTACTACCCCTTCATGTTACTTCAGCAAGTTCATTCCCACTATGTGATTCACAAGTTCTGAGTCTTAATACTTGACACAATTATGAACTTGGAAATAAGTGCTAAGTACTTGTTTGCTTGCCAACATAAGGGGCATGGAAGATCTTCAAATCCCATTAGCATTATGGAAGAGTGCTTTGTAATTGTGTTCATATAATTTCTTTGTGTGTCTTGGCAATTAGACTCTGAAGTATCTCATACTGTGAAGTTATTGAAAGTGGAGTTTCTTTTTTTATCTATTCCTACTGGATTTCATTGGTAATTTATAGAGAAACTGATGATTCCTATGTATTTATTTATATCTTGCAACTGTGATAAAGCTGTAATTCTTCCTTACAGGTTGTTAGTTGATAATCTAGGTTTTTCTAAGTATAACATCATATCATTTGATAATTTTGTTTATCATTAGCCTATTTTTAATTTTTCAAATTAATTTTTTTCTTATTGTTTTAGCTAGATTTTCTTGTAAAATATTGAATGATAGTGGTGATAGTGGGCATCCTTGCTTCAACCTCAGTCTTATTAGAAAGGTTTCAATTTTATCGCCATTACAGATAATGCTTGCTTTTGGTTTTAGATAGATAATAGTTATTACTTCAAGAAAAGCTGCATTTATTTTGATGTTTTACAATATTTTTTGAAAAGAAATGAGGAGTTGTATTTTGTCAAAAAGCTTTTTCTGCATCTACCAATATGATCATATGATTTTTGCTGTTTTTGTTATGGATATGGTCAATTATATTTATAATTTTTCTAATCTTTAACAAGCTATATATTCCTGACATAAAACCAATATGGTCTTATATATGATCTTTGTGAAATATTGCTGCGGTCTCTGTCCTAGTATTTTATTTAAATTGGTTGCATCAATATTCATTAAAAAAATTACTCTATAATTTTCTTTCTCTCTTTTTGTTCCTCTTGGTCTTAGTATAAAAAGTACATTTATGTCATAGGAGAGATTTGTTAAAGATTCCTTCTTTCCTTATTCCAGAAAAATAATTTAGATAGTATTAGAATTAATTTTTCTTAAAATAATTGGTAGAATTCACTTGTAAATCCATTTGTTCTTGATTTTTTTTCCTCTTAAAGATCTCTTTTATTTCTCGTTCAACTTTTGTTTATAAAAGTACACAACTTTCTCTTCTATTAATCTTTATAATTTGGATTTTTGTAAAGATTTTTCAATTTCATTCATGTTATCAGTTTTATAGGCATGTATTTTGTAAAATAACTCATAATATTTGCTTTAATTTCTACTTCATTGATGGTCCATTGATCTTTTTAATTTTTGATATTGATAATTTGTTGTTTATTCTTTTTTCCAATCAAATTAACCAGTGGTTTATATATTTAATTGTATTTTTTATATAACCAGATACTACCTTGATTTATTAGTTTAATGTTTTACTTTCAATTTTATTAATCTCTCTTTTGATTTTTAGAATTTCTACTTTGGTATTTAATTGGGGATTTTTAATTTGTTCTTTTTCTAACTTGCTAAAAATTTCTATCCAATTCATATGTCTTTTATATTGGTTTTAGATTTTATATATTCATTTGTGTGTGTGTGTATATATATATATACATACATATATATGCATATACATATATACATACACACACATGCATACATACAAATATTTTCCCTAAGAGTTCCTTTGACTTAATCTTACAGATTTGATATATTGTTTCATTGTTGTCATTATTTTTAATAAAATTTTTTATTGTTTCTATATTTCCTATATGCTCCTTGATTCATTTATTTTTAAGAATTAGTTTATTTAATTTCCAATTAAATTTTAATCTATACTTCCAAGGAACTTTTTTGAATGTAATTTTTACTTCATTATGGTGTAAAGAATGTAAAGTTAATACTTCAACTTTTCTGCATCTGTTTTTTGAGGTTTTTATGCCCTAATACATGATCAGTTTTTGAGAAGATGTTGTGTAAAGTTAGAAAAGGGTATACTACTTTATATTAAAATTTAATTTTTTTTCCAGAGGTCTATCATATGTAAGTTTTCTAAAATTCTATCAATTGCCTTAACTTTCTTCTTGTTTATTTCATGATTAGATTTCTCTAGATCTAAAAGTATATAAAGGATAGTTTTATTGTATATTTCCTCCTGTAATTCATTTAACTTTTCCTTCAAGAATTTGTATGCTATGGCATTTTATTCATATATGTTGAGTTTTAATAATGGTTTAGTATCCATGGTGCCTTTTAAAAAGTAGTTTTTCCAATTTTTCCTTTTAATTAGGTCTTTTTTTTTCTTTTTCTATGATCATGATAGCTATTACTGCTTTTTAAAAAAAATTCAAGCTGAAGACTATAGGACTTCCTTTTTTATTTTTTAGTATTTTTTTAATTACACATAAAAACAAAAGTACATTTTATCTATTTCTGTGAGAGAGTTTGTATAGTGTTTGGGTTATTTGTATGCTCCTACTCTTATGAAATCCTTTCTTTTCAATAATTACTTGACTGGGAGATTCTTGAGATATGGGCAAGGTCTCCTTTCATTACTTCCACCATGTGTATGATCTTTTTGATTGTTCTCATGGGACCATAATTTTGTGAGTCAAAGACTATTTGAAGATAATGTGCAACCCAAGTTCAAGGAATGGTTTAGCTACTCTGCTAGCTCACCACTCAAATATATTGTCTGGTTTTCATGTGAAGGTTTAACTTGCACTTAATGATCTCTTGAGCCTCCTAGTTTTACTAGGATGAAACTGCTAGGAAAACCCTTCTTTCACCTCTGTTCCCACAATCACCACTTCTGAATCACATTAGTGGCATTAATATATATATATATATATATATATATATATATATATATATATATATATATATATATATATATATATATATA
>JAQQSV010023045.1:0-10453 GCA_028646515.1 Pseudochirops corinnae
TATACATGATTGCACGCCACCATGGGGGGGGAGGGAAGGGAGGGGAGAAAATCTGAAACTCAAGTGATTGTGGAACTGAATCTTGTAAATTAAAAGTGAATGAGTAAATAAAAAAAAAATTAAAAAACAAAAAAAAAAAAGAAAAGGGACATGGTGCCTAGTAGAGTGGCATCCACAGGGGACGTGAATGGCCAGCTCTAGTCTTGTCAGCCCTAATTTCTACCTTGTTGCTCCACCGTAGGGGAACGCCGGGGTGCTCATGGGCATGGTCTTGGTCTCTTTCGTCATCCTTGTTGCTCTGGTGACTGTCCTGTCCGGCATTGGTGTTGCAGAGCGGTGCACCATTGGGAGTGGGGGTGTCTACTCCATGATCTCTTCTGTCCTTGGTATGAAGCTTGGAGGCACTTTTGGCCTGCTCTACGTGTTTGGTCAGGTGAGCACTTGTTGCCCTGGTTTTCTTGGGCTCAGCAGGGGCTGGGGTTCTTTTTATAACAGATGGATAACATAGGGTTCTTAGGGCAATGCTCCCAGGGTCTTGGGGACACATATACAGCACAGCCCTGGATATGTAGTAGGTATCTAGTACATGCTTTGTTTGGATTTGACTTGGGCTGGGGATGGGAAGGTGGCTTGCAAAGTGCATTGTACAATGGAAAAAGAGCTGGCCTTCAAGTCAGAGGATCTAGCTTTGAAATCCAGCTCTACCACTATTAGCTCAGCAAACTTGTAAAGTCATTTCGTTTTTTGGGACACATTTTTTTTGCTTTATTTTTCTGGAGGGCAATTGGGGTTAAGTGACTTGCCCAAAGTCACACGGCTCATAGATGTGTCAAGTGTCTGAGGCCAGATTTGAACTCAGGTCCTCCTGACTCCAGGGCTGGTGCTCTATTCACTGCACCATCTAGCCGCCCCTCATTTCTTTTTTTAAAATTTAATTTAACTTAATTTTCAGTTTAGAATTCTTTCTTTCCCTTCTTTTCTTGAGAAGGCAAGAAAAACAAAATAATTACTAAGATGTACAGTTAAACAAAACACTTCTCACATTAGTCATGTGCAAAAAAAAAGGAAAGAAAGAAAGTGAAGAAAATATGTTTCAGTCTGTGCTCTGAGCCCATCATTCCTATGTCTGGAGGCAGATTGAGTGTCTCATCGTGAGCCCTTTGGAATTGTTGTTGTCAGTGTGTCGATCAGAGTTCCCAAGTGTTTCACAATTGGATGTCTGTATAATAGTGTTCTCACTGTATACATTGTTCTCCTGGTTCTGCTCCTTTCACTTTGCATCAGTTCATACAAGTCCTCCCATGTTTCTCTGAAACCATCTACTTCATCATTTCTTACAGCTCCGTCCTATTCTGTCACCTTCATTTACCACAACTCAGTTAGCCATTCTCCAGTTGATGAGAACCTCTCTTAGTTTCCAATTTTTTTTGCCACCACAAAAAGAGCTGCTGTAAAGATTTTTGTACGAATGAGTTTGAACTCATTTCTTCATCTTTAAAATGAGGAGTTTGGATTAGATCACTTCTTAGAGATCACTTATCCGACTATAAGCTTATGGTCTTAGGATCTTATGACCGTTTCTGTATTTATAACATATACATACATACACAGATACATTATGTGTATATATATGTATATATACATACACGGAACACACACATAATGTTTGCACACACATATACGGATATAAATGCACACACACATTCACACACATATATATAGCTCTGGGTGGTGACCCGGCCTCAGAGTCAGGGGGGCCTAGGTTCAAATGTTGCCTCTGACATGTACTAGCTGTGTGACCCTGTGTGAATCAGTGCCTCTGGCAACTCTAAGACTATAAGTTTCAGAGAAGGCACTGACCTATGCTGGTAGAGGAAGTTGGGGAGGAGGAGCAGACGAGGTGGGAGGGGGAGAGCTCCCTACACTGAGAAAATCCCAGGTCTGGCAAAAAACCAAACCAAAGCCACAAAACATAATTGTGTAATTGCTTCATCCACCTTTATTTGTCATTTAATCCAGTTCTCACCCAATGTTAAAATACTGATACAGAACCTTGTTTAGCTGAACGTCCATTTACAACACTGATTATCTTCCTTAGTTCTGCCAGCCCCTTACTAATGTCATCTAGCCTAGTAACTAATTAAAAAAAAAGTTTTATCGACATTTGTTTTCACTATCTTCGTCTCTAGACATACCTGTGCGTTCTTTCCCTTGTGGCAAAGTCAGCAAGTCAGTTCCCATTTAGTATGCTCCTGTTGGGTACAGGGCCCTGTACTAGGTCCTGAGAACACAAAGAAAGGCATGGGGCACCCCCTGCTCTCTCACAGTCTAACAGGAGAGACCACATGCAAGTCACTATGTCCAAACAAGCTGCATGCAGGATAGATTGGAGACAGTCGGAGGGGAGCCCCAAGCATCAAGAGAGATCAAGAAAGGCTTCTTGCAGAAGGTAGGCTTTTAGCTGAGACTCAGCCAGGGGAGCCAAGAGGCAGGGAGTGGGGGGATTTTGTGCATGAGGGATTTCCCTAGAGTTGGGGGGATGGTGTGTACACAGCCAGGAGGATTGCAGAGTAAGTGGAGTAAGGTGTAGGAAGACTGGAAAGATCAGGAGGTTATGAGGAACGTTGGATTCCAGTTAGAGAGCTTTCTGTTTCAGGGATGGGGAACTTGTGGCCTCAAGGCCACGTGTGAACCCCTAGGTCCTTAAGTGGGGCCCTTCCTTTGACTGAATCCAAACTTCACAGAACAAATCCCCTTAATGAAAGGATTTGTTCTGTGAAACTTGGACTCATTGAAAAGGCCGCACCCAAGGACCTCAAAGGCCACATGTGGCCTCGTGGCCGCAGGCTCTCCACCCCAGTTCTGTTTGATCTGAGAGGGGACAGTGAGCCACTGAGTTTATTCAGGAGGTGAGTGCCATTGACAGACCTGCGACTTAGGAAGACCAACTTGATGACTGAGTGGAGGGTGACTTGGAGTGAGGAAGACACTGGAGGGGGCAGATCAACCAGCAGCTTTTGGAAATCATCCAGGTGTGATGTGGGAAGGCCTACACCGAGGTGGTGGCTGTGTGAGTGGAGAGAAAATGATTTTAGCAAAACTAAGTGGTATAACAATCCCATTTGATTGTATGTATGCAGCATCACCTATCCATAGTCCCCCACCCTTCCAAGGAAAGAAGAGAGGGGTTGTTTTTCCTTCTTGGTTGTTGCAAATATGCAACATTGTTTTGTCTTAGTATTCTCTTCATTTACGTCATCATAATTATTAGGTACATTATTTTCCTGGTTTGCTTTCTTCATGTTGCGTGAGAATAGACAATTCTTCTAATTCTCTGAATTCATGTCTTCACATTTCTTAGGGTGCAATAGTATCCTAACCCATTAATATGTCCCAGTTTGGGTGCCTGGTCCCAAGCAATGGGTATTTACTCTGCAGTCACTTTTCCCCGTTTTTTGAAAAAAAATGTATTTATTTTATTCTGAATTTAAGAGCTAGAGCAAGCATTTCTATGACATAGTAGAATAGAAAAGAAACGATTGCCCACAAAACTGTGAATCTGTTACGTACAACCCGCCATGCCTTTAAATATATAATAAAACTGTCGGTTGTAACTTTCTTCTTTCTTCTCTTTGTCTTCTCCCCTGCCCTGGAGACGGCTGCCCTTAGACACAAATGCGTATGTGTGTGTGTGTGTGTGTGTGTGTGTGTGTGTGTGTGTGTGTGTGTGTAAAACCAGCTTATCCACACTTCCCTTGATCACTTCTTTCTCTGGATGCAGTTAGCATCATTCTTCACATGTCCTTTGTAGTTAATTTGGATATTGGTTTTTTTCTGCTTTTTGGAGGGGGGAAGGTAGGGCAGTTGGGGTTAAGTGACTTGCCCAAGGTCACACGGCTCAGTTTTGTGCTAAGTGTCTGAGACCAGATTTGAACTCAGGCCCTCCTGACTCCACGGCCAGTGCTCTATTCACTGTGCCACCTGGCCGCCCAATTTGGATATTTATAATAGTCAAAATGACTTAGTCACTTGAAGTCGTTCTTCAGATGATATCGCTGTAACTGTATGCAGCATTCTCTTGCTTCTGCTCATTTTCTGGGCACGGCTTTTTTTCAGAGAACGACAGGGGGACAGCTTCTTGAGTCTCAGTCAAAGCTTGGCCTTTGGGGCCCATTTTACAACTTGAAGAGTGTTGATCGGCCCTCTAATATTGGCCCCCCAGTGTGCCAGAAGGCAGGCCCTACTGATGGGTGGAAGGATCTCAGATGGCAGGCAAACGAATGGAAAGTATTGGGTACTATTTAGCAGCAACACAAAGACATCGCCTGGACTTTAAAGAGACGAAGTGTGGCCACGAGGGAGTAGCCAGTACCCTGGGAGCATTCTTTCAACTGAAAAAGCCTTTTATGACAGGGCGTGGGGAGGTAACAGTTTAAAGACCAGAGTAAGAGGGCAGGACTGTCTTCTAAGCCAGGCTGTTTTTTATTCTTATTTGTTTGTTTAAAGCCAAATATTTCAGTGCAAATGCACCCAATTCTCATCGTATTAGGAGTGAACTTTAAAGAGGTAGTTGTGTGTGTCTGTGTGTGAGAGAGAGATAGAGACAGAGAACCAGAGAGAAGGAGAAAGAGAGACAGACAGACAGAGACAGAGACAGAGAGAAAGTGAGTTGCTGCTCTCTTTTAAGAATGTCCTTTACTTTTTCCAGAGAAGATCTTTTGGGTACAGTGTATTTGAGATGGCAGGAATCATGACGACTGCTTTATTGCCAGACTGGGGATTTGTCAAGTGATTTTATATTTCACAGCTGTTCCACAACTAAACAGGCTGTGAGACGGGCATAGGAAGTCACCATTTTTCCCTTCCCTTCCCAGAGGAGGAAACAGACCAATCCTCAAAATAAGCATCATTGGCAGGAGCCCAGGGATGGTTTTGCTCCTTAGTGGATCATCTCAGTTCAGCAGAGCCCACCCTAGGGGATAGAGGCTCCCAAGGGCAGAGAGAGGGAGCTACACTCCAAAAATATCTCCATTGGGAGGGGAAAAAAAAAAAAAACAACCCTCAAACAGTCAAAGAATTGAGATGGTGCGTGTGGGAGTGGAAATGCTCCCATATGCACAGTAACAATAAAGTTAAAAGAACATTTTCTTTTTCAAGTTTAATTTTTCAATTAATAAGCATTTATTTCCTCTTCCTCCTGAATGCCACAATTAAAAAGAAAAACAGAAGCAACAAATACACTTGTTCCAGCAAAAAAAGAAAAAAACCTTCACATTGGCCATGTTAAAAATAGTCTCACTCACCTTATTGCATCTCGTTCTCAGCTCAAGTCCATAGTCTCTCTCTCAGGAAGTGGGCAGCGCACTTCATCACAAGTCCTCTGGAATCATGACTGATCGTTGCTTGGAGCTCTTAATGCTTGCAAAACTGTTTGTCTTCACACTGTTTTTGTTGTTGTAAAAAACTGTCTTGATGATTTTACTCACTTCACTCTGAATTAGTTCATACAAGTTTCTTTGAAAGTCCATTTTATCATTCTTAAGGGGCAATAATATTCCATTATATTCCATCCTTTTTTCCCTTACTCCACAATTGATGGGCACCCCTTTACTTGCTAGCTCTCAGCCACTACAAAAAAAGATCTGCTAGCTCCTTTTGTGGTGGCAAAGAACTGGAAATTGAGGGGATGCCCATCCTTTGGGGAATGACTGAACAAATCGTGGTATATGAATGTAATGGAATACTATTGTGCTATAAGAAATGGTGAGCAGGTGGATTTCAGAAAAACCTGGAAAGAGTTAAACAAATGGATGCAGAGTGAAGTGAGCAGAACCAGAACATTGTTCACAGTAACAGCAAGATTGCTAGATGACCAACTTTGATAGACTTAACTCTTCTCAGCAATGCAATGATCTAAGACAATTCCAGAAGACTCATGATGGAAAATGCTGTCCACATCTGCAGAAAGGACTACGGAGTCTGAATATAGATCCAAGCAGACTTTTCTTTTTTTTTCTTTTCGTTTCTCATGGTTTTCCCCTTTTGTTCTGATTCTTCTTTCATAACATGACTAATGTAAAAATAATTTTAATGTGATTACGTATACACACACGCACACACACACACATATATAAATAAAACCTATATCATATTGTGTGCTGTCTTGGGGAGGGAGGAGGAGAGGAAGGGAGAAAAAAATTTGGAACTCGAAGTCTTATAAAAGTGAATGTTGAAAACTATCTTCACATGTAATTGGAAAAATTAAAATACTATTAAGTAAGTGTGTGTGGGAGGGGAAATCCCTTCCACACTTGGGACAATTGATTCCAGAAAGGTATTACTTCCACTGAATCGTGGCTTTCCGTATTTCTTCGTGACAATAGTAATTATGATAATGATGATAAGAATACGAGTAATAAAAATCTGACTTCTTTTTTTAAAAAAAGGGCAGCTACAGATATTTTTGTATATATGGGTTCTTTTTTTCTTTCTTTGATCATGTTGACTATTGGCCTAGTAAAGGCATGTCAGGGTTGGAAGGTGACTTCAGCATTTTCTATGAGTTGCCAGCTCTAGGCTGGGAGGAAAGCCCATCAGCCTTCCAGGCAGTTCTGTTTCCTTCCTTAGTTGTTCTTTCCAGATGTGTTCAAATCTTTGTCGCCTCTTTCTTCCATGTGAAATACTTAGGACAAGAGAATTTCTGAGCCAGGGTCAGGATATCATTTGGTAGCTTCCCTATTTCTGATATTTAGGATTTCCCCATGCTGGGAGCTGTCTGCCGTAAAGTATTTTCCAAATGCATAATCCGACGAGTTTCTTAAGTGCTTTGGGGTGACTACAGGAAAAAATAAACCCTATACAAACCTGGAGTTTTCCTCTGGGAGTTGATTCACTTGTATAGGACTTGTGGCTGTCTTGAAGTATTAATCATGGATTGAGGGAGCTTTGCCACTCAAGACGTGAGAAAAGTTGTGCTTATTATTGCAAAAATTAAACAGGGCTTAAAATGAAATTAAATTTAATAATGGAAAAAGATGGAGATGTTACTTTTGGAAAGTAGATAACTTTTTACTGTATAAAATAGTGTCTTGGTAATATCTTCAGGGATTCCCCCCCCCACTCTGACTTCATCTTACAGAATAGGAAGATAAGTTTGCTGTTTTTATTTTCCTGTTGCAAATGAAAGATTGAATGCAGTTCATGAAATTACTATGTGCTACATGCGCTAAGTGGTAAGGGATCTCTCAAAGACATATGCAATAGAAAATCTGCTCTCAGGGAGGTTACAGTCTAATAGCCCAGGGCTGGGAGAGGGAGAAAACACATATGAAAGTAAGTGTGATTCTGGTAGCATTTTAAAAAGTTCGAAGATAACGTCTGAGCTATGTGCTGGGAGAGGTTGGGGGAGGAGGAGATCCCTCGTGGCTTGAAGAGGTGGCAGTGCACTGGTCATGGAAGGCTGCAAAGATGTGGCCACTAAGTTGGGCTTGAAGGAAGGGAGCACCTTCAACAGGTAGAGATTGAGGTGGAAATCTACTCCCGGAATGGGGGATGGCATGAACAAAGGCACAGGCATAGGAGAGATAGAATGGATTTCAAGAATGCTTAGGCTTTCGAGCTTTATGAAAAACTTTTAAAATAATAAAAATAATAAATAACATATTTATAAATAAAACTAATAATAAAAATGTTTAATCCTTTTTGTTATGAGATACTACAGTGATATTTCTACTATCTGCCCTACCCAAGAATCCTTAGGGGTTGTGATAATCAATTTTACCACTTATTGGGAGTGATAGAGAAAAGAATCAATTACAAAATGTGAGCAGAATCAGTCTGATTTTCTCTGGGTACATTTTTCCTCCTCCAATAAGAAACAGTAGCAATAAATGAGTTTATAGCATTGATAGGACACTTTAAGGTTTGCAAAGCACTTCATATATCTTAACTCATTTGATCCTCATAACAACTTGAGAGGCATTATTATCTCTGTTAACTGTTATTATCCTCATTTTACAGATAAGGAATCTAAGGCACAGAAAAGTTAAGTGACTGGCCCAGGGTCACACAACTAGTATCTGAGGCAGGATTCAAACTAGAGTCTTTCTGGCTCCCAGTCCAGTACCCCATTCACTAAGCACCGCTTAACTGCTGCTGGGTCTTTGCCTCTTTGGGGTTTGGTAGAAGTGGAGATTTTATTTTCGTAGTTGTGCACAGACTGGGGTGCATAAACTCCTAAAAGAGTGGTACACTTGCTTCAAGGTAAATCATATATTTAAGAGTCTTTCTTTACTTTCATGTTCCTGAAGATCCTTGAGATAAAAATTGCAGCAAACATTAAGTGCCTACTTTTAAATGCCAGGGTAAAGGTTTTTTGTTTGTTTGTTTTTTAATGATACAGTACCTGCATTCAAGGACCTTACATGGTAGAGGGGAAGACGGGTGTCATGTCCAACTCTTCATGACCCCATTTGGGGTTTTCTTGGCAGAAACACTGGAGTGATTTGCCATTTTTTTTCTCCAGCTCATTTTCCAGATGAGGAAACTGAGGCAAACAGAGTGAAGTGACTTGCCCAGGGCCACATAGCTAGGAAGTATCTGAGGCTGGATTTGAACTCAGGTCTTCCTGACTCCAGGCTCTGCATTCTATCCACGATGCCACCTAGCTGCCCCTCTCCATTATACGTGATACTATAATTTGGAGATCTTGTATGTTGTTTTTGTTTTACAAATTCTTTATTAATTGTAGCTGGGAAGTGGGGTGGAGAGAGAGCAGAAAATCTTTATCACTGAAATATGGAAGGCAGCATCGGGCACATGGGGCAGTGGAAAGAGTGCTTGGATTAGAGGTTCTGGGTTCAAATCCTGGTTCTGTAGGACCTTGTACAATTTACTTCTCCCTTGACCTGAGTTTCCTCAACTGCAGAATTAAGATGTTAGGCTAGGGGCGGCTAGGTGGTGCAGTGAGTAGAGCACCAGCCCTGGAGTCAGGAAGACCTGAGTTCAAATCCGGCCTCAGACAATTGACACACTTACTAGCCATGTGACCTTGGGCAAGTCACTTAACCCCAATTGCCCTCCAAAAAGCAAAAAAAAAAAAAAAAAAAAAAAGATATTAGGCTAGATGGACACTGAAGTTTCTTTCAGCTCCAGAGACATGGCACTTCTTCAGGATGGATCACTCAGGCCCCTTCCATTTCTAAACCTATGATGCTAAGTGCATGGAAAAAGAAGCGTCCTGGTGAATGTTCAGCAGTTGTTTCCGTAAGGGAAAATGCACACACGCCACACTTTTAAGTTTGATACACGTTACTAACTCTCTATCCCTCTCTTAAGTCCAGACAATCAACAAAACAGTAAACCAAGCCCTGGTTTGTTGCATTTTCCAATTTCCAAAGTACACACTGAAAATTTAACCATCAGCACTCTTGGGCTGTTTCTAGATTCCTCCAGCACACCCTTGAGAAGAAGCCAAACATCTTCTCTTTAGCTGATTTCCTTTCCTATGTCTCAGCTACAGACATCGAGCTGAAGCAACCGTTGGGAGAGGAAGGGACCTGGGTAAATTCATGGTGCTGGAGAAGTGCGTATAAGTGTGTGTGTGAGAGAATGTGTGAGTATGAGTGTGTATTGTGTGTGAGTGTGTGTATGTGTGAGTGTGAGTGTATGTGTGTGAGTGTGTGTTTGTGTGGCTGTATGTGTAAGTGTGAGAGTGTGTGTGAGTGTGAGAATGTGTGAGTGTATGTGTGACAGTGTGTGTGTATGTGTTTGTGTGAGTGTGTGTAAATGTGTGTGTGTGAGTGTGAGTGTATGTGTGTGAGTGTGTATGTGGCTGTATGTGTAAGTGCGAGTGTGTGTGTGAGTGTGAGAATGTGTGAGTGTATGTGTGACAGTGTGTGTGTGTGTTTGTGTGAGTGTGTGTAAGTGTGTGTGTGTGTGTGTGTGTGTATGTTTACCCTACAGTAATGGATTGTCAGGTGTCTAGTGTCTAGAGGTTGGTGTTATTCCTCAGTGATCATGCCTTTGGATTCAGAGTTTGACTCATCTTTAAAGCTCCAGAAAGTCTTTCTAGGGGCAGCTAGGTGGTGCAGTAGAGAGAGTGCCAGACCTGGAGTCAGGAAAGCTTACCTTCCTGAGTTCAAATCTGACCTCAGACACTAGCTGTGTGACCCTGAGCAAGTCACTTCACCCTGTTTGCCTCAATTTCCTCATCGGCAAAATAAGCTGGAGGAAAAAAAATGGCAAACCACTCCATTCTTTGCCAAGAAAACCCCAAATGGGCATCTGCTTAATTTCCAGTTTTTTGCCACCACGAAGAGAGCTGCAATAAATATTTTTGTACATATGGGTCTTCCTCCCACTTCTATGATCTCTTTGGGATACAACCCCAGAAATGGTATTATTGGGTCAAAGGGTATGCAGTTATTTATAGCCCTTTGGGCATAGTTTCAGA
>JAQQSV010023046.1:0-10453 GCA_028646515.1 Pseudochirops corinnae
ATATATATATATATATATATATATATATACACACACACAATTATTGTTATTAATATTATTAACTACATCCAACTGGGATTTAAGATACACAGGCACTGTGGTAGAGAGATCCGTCCTGCCCTATCAGAAAGTCAGAGGGGTGATGGGGGAGGACATAGGAGAGAATAGATTGGGGGAGGGGTTATACAATGGGATGGCTGTTTTGGGGTGGTGAGTAAGGGAAAGATGAGGAGAAAATTTATAACTCAAAATCTTGTGGAAATGAATGATGGAAACTAAAATAAATAAAAGTTTAAAAAGATTAAATTTGTGCTGAAATTAGATTTAAATGGCTAGATGTTTTACTCTAGCCCTCATGAATGTGAGGTTTACTACTAATAAGAATAACTGAACTTATTCAATGTGAAATTTTAATGGGCAATCAGTTCTCTGACCTGCAACTACATAATGGTATTATTTTGAACCATTGTACAACACTAACGAAATAACTCAAAGCCTTCAATACACAGGTACAAGTTACCCCCAAATTGGAGAAATCCTGTCATGTCATATCGCCCCACTGAGTCTATATGAAGATAGATCAGCAAAAGTTCTGTTTAGAGTTCTGTGATATAGTTGGTCAAGATCATACCACATTCTCAGCATTAACAGTGTAGCAAAATTCAAAGGCCTTCCACTTCCAATTTATACTTTACACTGCAAGAAGACTTACACTCTGAGAATATTAACAACCACTTCTTTCACCTGAAATATCCCTGCCAACAAGCAGTTCTAGCAAGCCTAGAGTTGGCCAGCAGGGAGATTTAAATCCAGGGGTGAGCCAAGTGCTTGCTGGTGAAAACAGTGTGCCACAAAAATCCCACAAAGTCACCACTTGGTTTCTGGTTCCTGAAATAAGCTAGGCCAATTACTGTTTGCCTTGGCTTTAAATGACATTTGAACCAACTTACTTTGTTCAACGGTTATAAACTGATCAGAATGACTATAAGAATATCTTCTTCCAGCTGTTATTTAAACACTTCCAAATGATGGGTTTTCTCATTCCTCCTATTTCATAAAGTAACATCCCAAGGATATTTCTCCACTTAATGTGAGATATTTGTGCTGGTTCACTACAAAGGGATACCCAGTATATTGGATCAGTTTGATACTGATCTTCCTGGCCATAAATTAATATATCTTAATAAGTTGTCCCCAATTCGAGACTGCCTTGCTAATGATAATGGTAAGTGTATGAAGTATATAGTACTTGTAATACCACTTGAAACAAGAAGTTTAAATTTGCAATACTGCTTTAAACTACTTTTAAACAGGACACTTGTAAATAACATAAGTCAGTCTTTTGGGCCTGATTGTGACTTTTAAGTTGCAAGAGGAAACCAATGGGATTTGGGATTTTGGATTGATTTTACTTGGGTGTTCCTTAGTTGTTAGTAACAACTATGATTCCTTTTGAATTATATCATGATCCATGTATCAAAATTATTTAATTTGGAACAAAGGAAAGTATATATATAGGATATATACTGGAATTATTGAAAAGAGAGTATGAACTGCAAAAAAAAAGTGAGATTTGATGCAGATTAAGATTTCAGACAAAGTTATGCCCAACACCCACAACAGGAAAGAGCCTAGAAGTAAAACATGGCAAGTTTTAAATACTGTCAACTAAAGTGTACGTGTGTACCTGAAATAGGAGGGGGAGCACCTTGCTCATTCATCCAAGAATCAAAAGCTACTAATTTATTCTAAAAGACATCAATTAAAGGTGTCCAGCTGGGAGACATATCTTTTTCTGCAAATATCCACATAGATCTTGGGAAAAATGTCAATACTTTTAAGAATGCTGACAACCATTGTCTCCTGTTTTATGAAATTCCCACTCCTGCACTGAACCCAAAATAACTCGAGAGTAATTTTTACTGTATATGAGCTGCTTGATCCTATTTTTAGAGGCCAGGCCATATTCTTAAGGATTCTAAGCTTAGAGCTTATCCTGCAGGTAGCTTCTAAGTAAATTAATGTGATTTTGATAAAACTGCTCCTAAACTCAGTGGAAGTTCTCTCTTCTCCAAGCCTTGACAATCTCCTGTGAGTTAAAGCAATGATTTTGGAAAAAATGCTCACTATATACAGTTACTAGGAGAAGCAAGATTACATTTATTTGTTTAATTCACTTTTGACACTTGACAGTGACCTATTTTGATTCCTAGGGTCACTTTTTTTACACTATTTTTTGTCATCAATTGAATGAATAAGTTAAAAAGCACTTACTATATGTCAAGGACTGTACTAAGTTCCAGGGATATAAACAGGAAATCATAGCTTTCTAGGAGCTCACATTATAACTGGGAGAATCAATACACAAAAGAAAGTTCAGCTATAAGGTGAATGTAAAGGTTTTCCTGAAAGTCCTAATATCGCAAGATGGTGGCAAGATTCAGGAAGCTGGATGGTATAGATACAGGGCAGATGGTAAGGCCTTGAAGACTTTAAGATGGGCCTGCACAACATAGGGCTTGTGGCCTGCACAAAATGTAAGGTTGTGTCGGTCTGTCTCTAGTCTAACCTATCTGCCACTGGAAGAAATTTACAAGTCATGTGTATCTGCTTTAAGATTAAGTGGCAGTACGGATGGTAAGGCCTGATGGTCCTCTCTTACATAAGAAATAGAGTTGAGGGCTCCCATTTCATTCAAGTAACGTGAGTAGTGAAGCAGCCTGGGCCAGGCAAAGGGTGAAGGGTAGTATGCTTCCACCTGCATTCAAACCCTCTGGATGTGGATTATCTGATATATTTTTAAATTTTAATACTGTATTAAATTCAAGAATTCATTTTGATGACCTCAGCTAAGATGTTTATCAAAACTTGCATCATTTTTAAAAATGTTTTAAAAAAAGCATTAAATCATTAAATGTTCAGATTTAGAGGCCAGGGGTACATGTTAATTAATGCACTGAGCTTATATTTACTTAATACTAATACACATGCTTGTCTATGATGTGGAATTATTACACTGATAAATTTTAGTTAATATTGTAGGTTGGGACTAAGTTAAGCCCACCTTTTCAGAACTCTATCAAAAGGCGTAGACATGCTGCAAAGGTAGTAATATTATCTATGAATGGATAGTCTTCCTATCATTCTTTATAGATTCCAATAAATCTTTGGACTTGACCTAAAGACAAAGTAGAGTACCTCTGACCCTGACTTTGTGAGTGGGGCATGTGGGTAAGAGCATGGAATCTAAGAGAAGGAGAAGGCGGATATGATAGCAAGCAGACAGGAAGCCATGAGCTCCCCTAAAGAAAATCCAGACTAGGGCAGTGAGGACAGTGCATATATCCACAGCAAAAACCAAGCTCTTGATCCAGTCCAGGTTAAGAGACAGATACTTGTGACTTTCCATTTTTCCTTTCCCTTTTTCTAAAGACAGTGATTATGTTAGGGACACTCATTTTACACTAAATATGCTGCTTCTCCCTGGGTTTGAAAGGGTTTACCAGCTGGAAAATGTGATAAAACTATTGTTCAACAAATGCTAAGCAGTGTACTTATTCTATATAACATGTGTGTTTCTCTTTATGGAGATACTGAAACTTTTGGTTTGGACTAAATTTGGGGATCTTGGGAACCAGTTAAAAACAACTGGACAATGTGGGATGGAGGTATTTACCTGTTACAAGCCCAGCACATGGGTTTGGGATTCATAGATTTCTAAACCACAAACTGGTAGTATTTTCCTTGGCTATAGCTAATGCTGGACTTTGAAAAGCAAACCAGACTCCTAAAGGGGAGTAAATTATTAAGGAAGTTCTGCCCACAAGGAGGGAATGAGTTATACAAGCTTGCTCAACAGATGCATTGCCTGAGAGAACTATGACTATGCAGCCTGCTTAGCTCTTTAACACTACCTGCTGTCTTTAACACTACCTGCTGTCTACATAAGAAACTATTAAGGCTATATTTTCTCACCTCAGCAGAAGAGGCTGTTTTTAAAATTACTCCTTCTGGGAAGTGAGAACAATTTAATTCTAATCCATTTTAAATTTTCCCTCCTCTAAAAACAGTATTTTGTTGTTGGTACACTAAAAAATTAGTTAGATTCCAAATATAAAGGTAGAAGTATAGGTTTAACTTGGTAGAGAGTCAAAGTTCAAACTACCCATTTGAGAGGTTCCATTTTTTAAATAGTGACAACTTAAAAAAAAATTTACTGTAGTCTTAGCTATTATTGGGAAAAATTCAAATTGAGCAAAGCAATTTGGCTTTAATATTTTCTATGACTATCTCTCAGATGGCATTTAGTGTGTCTTGGACTTCAGTGTTGAGCAATCTATGAGATGTGGTATTTCACAGGACCATAATAATTATTATAGTAAGTGAGCTGAGGTTTATACAGCATTTAAAACAATCTCATAAGCTGTTCATTCCTGTTCTACAGATGAGGAAACTGAATCTCATCTTAAGTTAGTAACCTTTCATTGCAACCTGAATAAACACAATCATCTGATTAATAACTATCATTCAACAGATAAAATAAGGTGGTTTCTTGGTAAGCGCATTGTAAGTTAGGTGAATAGATGAAAAAACGGTACAGACCCTGAATGAAAGGAGGATACCTGGGGTAACTGTAAATGTACATTGAATCAAAGGGTCCTCTGAAGGATTTTTCAACCTTCCTCCTTTCAAGAGGAAGCTGTGTGAAAGAGCCATCAGCTGTCAGATTCTGTTACTAAAGATCATTTGACTTTACCTACTGATGTGCTTAGCATTGGTTCATCTAGGGCAGGCCTGCACAACCTGTGGGCTGCCAAAGGATTTGGGTGGCCTGCACAAAATCCTCTGCGTTTTGCAAGGACCACCCAAAATCCTTTGGTGTGCCTCTGGGCTATAAGTAGCTCCCAGGCTACAAGTTATGCAGGCCTGATCTAGAGCAAGAGTTCTTAACTCTGTGTGTGTGTGTGTGTGTGTAATTATTTTAAAAAACAAAATAATAAAACCATGTTCATGAAGCCTAGGCTAAGACTTCCTGATACAGAACTTATCAGTATTGCATAGAGAGTTGCAGGGAAGGCACTTTATAAACATCATCTGTCTCACTTCCCCATTATACCCCCCCACCTTCCTAGAATCTAGAAGCCTAGAGTACTGAGTTTTAAAGCCCTCAAAAAGTCATAGTATGCTTAGAGGAAAAACTGTGGAGGCACAAACACCAGTGTTCTAAATTAAATCTCTAACTGAACATTCTCTGATTAAATTCTTCCTACAGAGCATACCACACCAACCTTCCTTCTGTTTTACTAGCTTCCCAGTCCCCATTATCTAGCTTCACCATTTTAAGTTTAAGTGGTATGCCCATGTTACCTTCTTTTTAGCCTTCACCCCTATTCTGATCACCTCCCTTCCTCCTCGATTCACCCATTATTCAGTCCTTTCTACAATAATATCAATCAGAACCTCCACTCTTTTCAACAACATTCTCTTCATTCTAACACCTTATAGTATTGTGAAGATCAAATGTGCTAACATATATAAAGCACTTGGAAAACTTAGAATTCTACATAAGTGCTAGATATTGTTAATATTGAACCTTTTAACCAGCATTCCTTCCACCTTGCTCTAACAGAAAGTGAACTATGGTAAGGAGGCCACATCCCTTGCAACTCTTTCCACTAGAAATAATTTCTTCTTTGCTTCACAATACCACTTGCAGATTATTTCTTTACTGGTGGCTCTTAATGATTTTTCTTCTTTCAAAGTCTATGCAGTTCATTTGTCAACACCTTTTCCATATCCTTGTTTCTGACTCCTAAGGGACAGATTATCTTAACTTTACCATCAACTTTATTTCTTAGCTTATAACCCCATTTTCTGACATCATTCTTGGGAACTTCAATAATGTCAACAATCCCCCCCAACAGCTTTTCCACCTACATGCTTTTCCAAACTCCTCAACACCAACAACCTTTTATATTCCCACTTCAGCCACATACTTTAAATATCCTAAAAGTTGTGCCACCTCCAAGATTCATCAGTTTGAAACCAGTAACTAACCTCATCTTTCAATTTCCCTCATTCTCTGTCAACTTGCTCTTTGCCCATATGGTAACCATTTGCCTCTTGGTGCGTCCATATTCTCCTAGTCCGTATCTACCACTTAGGTCTTGCATGCTTCTACACTCATAAGCTTGGTTCCATGCTTTGCTGCTTTAACATACTGTTAACTGTTATCCTAGAATTTCTCACCCTTAATACACTGGTCTCAACCTGTAAGTCTTCATATTAGCTTCCAATTCCTCTGCTTCTGCTCCGGTGCTACCAAGCATTGCTGCAGTCACAATATCAAGCTGATTTTACACAATGCAAATGTACAAGATGTAACCCTAGGTGGTCCCTTGCTGCTTATGGACGATCATACTCTACCTTTAACTTTTTTTAAGTTTCACAAATTTATTGGTATTTTTACTAAAGATATTTATCCCAGACATTTCTGCCATCTCAACCCAAGGCTGTAATGTTGTTTAGGTTAAGAAAACATCCAAGAGAGGAAGAACTCTTACTTTAAACCTAAAAATAAAATGGAAAAAATGAAAGTCTTGCTACATTAAAGTATCTATTTTATAAGTTTGTGAATTAAATTCTCAAAACCAGGTAAATTTATGAATCTTAATATAATTAATTAAATATACAATACAAACATATAAAAGAAACCTCTCAGAACTTAAAGACTAAAAGTATATTAGCAGATCTTTCATTAAAATTTTAAAGATGCACTCTCTTATATTCTCAGTACTTGAAATAGCCCAGTAGTCTGTATAGAAATGGACTTACAGATGAGCAATTAGTACTATTAATTATATAATTATCTATTAATTTTATAATTAACCTTGCAAAAGTTTAACACTAAATCAGCGTAGCAGCAAGCACTCTGGAAACCAGGATGGCTGCTAGCTCAGATTCTTTGATATGCTTTTCTAAAGGAAAGCAGCTCAGAAAGGGTTAAGAATCTTACTTTAATCAATCAAACATATATCATTTACCTAGTTCAGGGGGGAAAGTCAGCGCCCTGAATTTCAGAGAATACAAACAGAAGTTACAAGAGAAAATAACAAAATTCAGCAGACAGGGCTTCTAGACCTGACCATTACATCCATACCTATTAGTCACCAGAGAGAGAAGCACCAACATTTGGGTTTTCAAAGCCAGGGGGTTCAACAGCTGCCCAGAGATCTGGTCAAATCACACAACTCTTCCCAAACTGAGCCCCAAAGCAAAACCTTGCCTCAGAGGTATATATAGCCTTCTCCAGGGTCAGAGAATATCACGACCCTTATTACCCACTTGACTACAAAGTAACAAAAGTTTTACCTTCCTGAAAAACAAGCCTCTCACCACAGGCTCCAGGTGAGCACATGCAGCCTTTTAGGGGGCAGAGTATGTTTTCAAGTCAGGAAAGGTCCTCAAATTCAACTTAGGCTTATTAAAGGGGCGGGGAAGATCTTCAAATTTCTATTACCATTGCAATCAGTAAATTAAATGTTCTGACAAATGCAGAAAATACTTCTCACAGTTATTAGACAATGTTAAATATTTGGTGTGTCATTTCTTTTAAAATGAAAAAACTCATATTTTAAGCCAATATACATATTTAATCATTTTTTGGTGGCGGATTTCTTTTTAAAAGAAAGAGCTTTCTTTTTATTGACCTCAAGTTTAAGTGAAAATTCTTATAGGAGTTTTTAAATTCCAATAAAGAAAAAGAAAAACATTTAAAATATTGATGTACTTCTACAGGGAAAGCTTGTTCTTTGAAAACCAATGAATACAAGATATCGTGTTAAGGCAAGTCAAGCTACACCATACGTTAAACATTTTACATAAAATTTCAAATTGTGGGTTTTTCTTTTGATTAAGAACTAAGTTTCTGTAGCTACCAGTAGCAAAGAAATTCCTAGTTTATGACAAAACAAAAATGCCCATGGAGTGGGAGGAGAAAGCTGTCATATTTCTATTTTGTCTAATTTTCAAATCAGTGTTCCAGTAATACTTCCCTCCTGACATGTTTGGGTGAAGATGGAGTTAAGTAGTTACTTTCAATTTTAAAAGTAAGACAGTAAATGAACTAAGAGTTGTGACTACAGTGACTATGTAATTGTGACCAAATGTGCCTCTTTAACGTGCTAAGAGTTGTGACTAAAAAAAAAAAATTCTTAAAAACTTAGCATTTCTATGTGATCTAGACATAAAGGGTGATATCATAAGCAAATTAGAGGAGCAATAGGCTAAATTACCTATCAGATCTGTGGATAGGGTAAGAGTTCATGACCAAAAAAGAACAGATTACGAAAGGTAAAGTGGACAATTTTGATTATATAAAATTAAAGTCTTTGCACAAACAAAACCAATGCGGGTAAAATTTGAAGAGAAGCAAGAAACTGGGAGAAAATATTTGCAGCAGTTTTCTCAGATACAGGCTTCTTTCTAAGATATATAAGGAACAGAGTCAAATTTATAAGAATAAGAGCCATTCCCCAACTTATAAATGGTCGAAGGATGTGAATAAACAATTTTCAGAGGAAAAGATCCAAGTTATCAATAGCCACCTAAGAAAATGCTCTAAATCATGAATCATTAAAGAAATACAGATATAAACATCTCTGAAATACCACTTTACACCCATCAGTTTAGTTAAATTGACAAAAACTAACAAAATGAAATAAAATAAAATGACTGAAAAAGAAAAATGATGAATGCTGGAGGGGATTTCGGAAAGTAGGCATAGTAATTGGTGGAGCTGTGAACTAGTCCATTTCCCTTTTCCATTCTCGAAAGCCATTTGCAACTATGCCCTAAAAGCTATTAGATTATTCATACCCTTTGGCCCAGAAATGCTGCTACTAAAGCTATACTTTAAAGAAATCAGAGGTGGAGCCAAGATGGCAGAGTAGAAGCACAAACTGAGCATGAGCTCCTGCTCCAATCACTTCCAACACATGTAAGAAATTACTCTAAACAAACTTTAGAGCTACAGAACCCACAAAGTGACAGAAACAAATCTCCTACTGAAGGAAGCCTGACAGGCAGAGAGGAAGGTTCTATTTCACTGAGCTGGGAGCCGAGCGCAGTCCCACGTGAGCCATGCAGTTCTAGTTCCAGGGCAGCCCCGACCAATGGTGGCCAGAGCAGACTTCAGGAGAGTAAAGCACCAGCAGCTGTAGTAGTTTCCAGACTTCTCAACCCATAAATGCCAAAGACACAGTAAAAAGTCAGTGTGTAACTCTGTTGGAACAGGGGCAGGGGAGAACAGAAGAGTGCAGTCTGGCCCCTGCCCCAAGGGTGAGAAGTGGTGGAGGCACAGTGGCTCTGCAACCACCACAGCATGGCTGCCTCAGGAGCTCCTGGCCTGCAGATCATAGGGGGACCAAGCAATCCATTCAGAAGGTAATCCTTCTTGCTTTAACCTGCTTGGATCTGGATTGCGGTCTTGGGTGGTGGTCCTGGGGTGTATGGCCAGTAAGCCAGAGCTTATGGGGGCTGTAGATATGGCACCCTCCTAATAGCTCTGGCAGTTGTGAAAACTCCAGCAATTTTGGACATATCTCTCTCCATTCTGGAAGTAGAGTTCTACTGTGGTAAAGAGCTCAAAAGTCAAGTAGTTGGCTGGCAATATGAGGAAGCACAAACAGACCATAGAATCCTATTCTGGGGACAAAAAGGATCAAAGCATGGAACAAGAGGAAGACAAAGAAGTCAGAACTCCTGCATCAAAAGCTTCTGAGAAAAATATGAAATGGTTACAGGCCATGGAGGAGCTCAAGAAAGATTTTGAAAATCAAGTAAGAGAGGGGTGGCTAGGTGGCACAGTGAATAGAACACCAGCTCTGGAGTCAGGACCTGAGTTCAAATCTGACCTGAGACTCTTAACACAAAACTATCCTTGTGACCTTGGGCAAGTCACTTAACCCCAATTGCTCCCCCCTGTAATGCCATGCACCAGCAGATTCCCAAAAGAATGCTACTGTGAACAGCTTTTAGGGTTCAGATTACACAATATAGTGAACACTCTGTTTATTCCATTACAAATCAAGGCAAACATTCACAATATGTCACAATATAGTATTCACAACATTATATCTTATCACAAAAAATGGCCACACAGTTTTCACTACAGTGGCCACAATATTTAGAACAAAGCATTCAATCTATTCATAATACAGTAATCAAACTTCCACTCATGGGGCAACTCAGTACTTAATCATTCAATCAATTCACAATAGAATAATCAAACTTCCACTCATGTGGGCAACCATTAACTTAATCATCTAGATTCACAATTACTAAATATCATTAATCACAAATACAGTCATTAGAAAACCACACAAACCCTCCATCCCTTGGTGTCCAGAAAACCTCAATTTCATCCAAGGGGAGGCCTTTTCTTCATCTTGAC
>JAQQSV010023047.1:0-10453 GCA_028646515.1 Pseudochirops corinnae
ACAGTCAGAAAAACTATAACTTGAGTGTAACATAGTGATGTCATTTTGGTCCTCTTCGAGAATGAAGGACAACAACAAACCAACCAACATGGTTCTAGGTCATGGAAGTACCCACAATTCTCCTTAGAGAAGAACTGAAGACTTACATCTTTCACTTTAAAAGAACTAAAGACTTACAGACCCCTAGAACTAGCTCTGAAAAAGCAACACAAAAAACTCTTCAAACTTGGGACAGTACTTTGTTCCAGAAGCAGAGCCTATAACTTTAACATAAAGTTAAAAGTCAAGAAATAAGCTGGAAAACTGGGCAAACAACAACAACAATAACCTGACCATAGAGTTACTATGGTGATAGGGAAGATCAAAACACAAACTGAGAATAAGACAACAAAATCAAAACAACTATATCCAAAGCCTCAAAAAAATGTGATTGGTCATAGGCCACAAAAAAACCAAACCAAACAAACAAAAAAACCCAAAAATTCCTGGAAGAGCTTAAAAAGAATTTTAAAAATCAAATGAGAAGGGTAGAGAAAAAATTGGGAAAAGAATCAGAATGATGCAAAAACAGCATGAAAAAAGAGTCAACAGCTTGGTAAAGGAGCACAAAAAGTACTGAGGAAAACAACGCCTTAAAAAACAGAATAGGTCAAATGGGAAAAGATGTACAAAAATTCACTGAAGAGAACGCCTCAAAAAGCTGAATTGATCAAAAGAAAAAAGAGGTACAAAAATTAATCAAAGAAAAGAATTCCTTAACAAGGTAGAATTGGCCAAATGTAAATGGAAGTACAAAAGCTCACTAAAGAAAATAATTCCTTAAAAATTAGAATGGGGCAAGTGGAAGCTAATGACTCAATGAGATATAAAGAAACAATAAAATAAAAGAATGAAAAAATAGAAGAGAAGGTGAAATACTTCATTGGAAAAACCATTGACCTGGAAAATAGATCCAAGGGAGATAATAAGAATTACTGAACTATCTGAAAGCTATGATCAAAAAATGAGCCTGGACATCATTTTTCAAGAAATTATCCGGTAAAAGTGCCCTGATATCTTAGAACCAAAAGGTAAAATAGAAATTAAAAGAATCCACTGATCACCTCCTCAAAGAGATCCCAAAATGAAAACTCCAAGGAATATTACAGCCAGATTCCAGAGTTCCCAGGTCAAGGAGAAAATTTTGCAAGCAACCAGAAAGAATTCAAATGTTGTAGAGCCACAGTCAGGATCACACAAATTGAGCAGATTCTACATTAAAGGATTGCAGGGCTTGGAATATGATATTCTGGAAGACAAAGAAGCTAGGATTACAACCCAGAATCACCCACCCAGTAAAACTGAGTATAATCCTTCAGGGGGAACAATAGGCATTCAATGAAATAGAGGACTTTAGAGCATTCATGATGAAAAGACCAGAGTTGAATAGAAAATTTGACATTCAAACTGAAGACTCAAGAGAAGTATAAAAAGGTAAACATGAAAGAGAAATCATAAGGGATTCAATAAGGTTAAACTGGTTTTGTTCCTATATGGGAAGATGATGCTTATAACTCCTAAAAGCTTTATCATTAGTAGGGCAGTTAGAAACAGTACATATAGACAAAGGATACAGATGTGAGTTGATTATTGTATCGGCAAGCACCTTAGCATACCAGGGGTGGCTGCTAGCACAGGTTCTTGGATCTGCTTTTCTAATGGAAAGCAATTCAAAATGAGTTAACAATCTTAATCAATCAAACACATGTCATTTACCTAGTTCAGGGGAAAAAAGCACCCTGAACTTCAGAGGATGCAAACAGAATACAAACAGAAGTTACAAGCAAAAGTTACAAGCAGACAAAGAAACAGATCAGCAGACGGGCTTCCAGCCTCCTGACCATTACATCCATACCTCATCAGTTACCAGAGAGGGAAGCCTCAACATCTGGGTTTTTCAAAGCTGGGGGGTTCAACAGCTTCCCACTCTCATCTGGCCAAATCACACAACTCTTTCCAAAGTGAGCCCCAAAGCAAAAACTCACATCAGGATATATATATATATATATATAGCCTTCGCCTGGATCAGAGAATGTCATAACCCTCTTGACCAACTGCCCAATCACAAAGTAATAAGGCTTGGGCCTTCCTGAAGAACAAGCCTCCATATGACCACATTCAGCCTATTAGGGGGCAGAGTATACTTTCAAATCAGGGAAGGTTCTCAGAGCCACTTAAGCCTATCAAAGGGCTTAGGGGCAGGGAAGATCTTCAGATTCCCATAACAATTATGATAGGATGATATATAAAAAAAAATTAAGGGATGAGAAAGAGGGATCCATTGGGAGAAGAGGGAAGAGAGAGGTAGAATGTGGTAGATTATCTCATATAAAAAAGGCGTGAAAGAGCTTTTACAGGGGAGGGGAAGATTAGCGGGGTGGCAGACAACAATAGAACCTTCCTCTCATCAGAATTTGCTCAAAGAAGGAAAAACATACACACTCAGTTAGGAAATAGGAGGGGAATGGAATAAAGGAAGGGGTGTGCTGCCAGAAGGGAGGGGGGAAGCTGTGGTTAGAAGCAAAACATTTTTGAGGAGGAACAGGTAAAAGGAGAGAGAGAGAGAGAGAGGACAAACAGGGAAAAAATTAAGATGGAGGGAAATACACAGTAATCACAACTGCGGAAAAAATTTATAGCAAGTTTCTCAAACATATAGAGAACTGAATCAAATTTATAAGAATACAGGTCATTGCCCAATTGATAAAATGGTCAAAGGATATAAACAGGTAGTTTTCAGATGAAATGCAAATTAAAAAAAACTCATACCTATCAGATTGGCTAATATAATAGGGGAAATGACAAATGTTGGAGGCTATATGGGAAAATTGGGACACTAAAGCACCGTTAGTGGAGTTGTGAACTGATTCAACAGTTCGGGAAAGCAATTTGGAACTATGCCCAAAGGGTGATAAAACCTTGCATATCCTTTGACCCAGCAATACCACTACTATGTGTATCCCAAAGAGACTAAAAAAAACAAAAAAAAGAAAAGTACCTAGATTTATAGCAATTCTTTTTGTGATGGCAAAGAATTGGACATTGAGGGGATACCCATCGATTGGGAAATGACTAAACAAATTTTGATATATGCTTGTGATGGAATACTATTGTGCTTTAAGAAATGATGAGCAGATTTAGAGCCATATGAAAAGTACTCTAACTCACCATTGATTGGAGAAATGCAAATTAAAACAATTTTGAGGTATTACCTCATGCCTATTAGATTGGCTAATAGGACATAAAAGGTAAATGACAAATGTTAGAGGGAATGTGGGGAAAATGAGACATTAATGTACTACCAGTGAAGTTGTGAACTGATTTAACTAGCCTGTAGAGCACTTTGGAACTATGCCCAAAGGGCTATAAAACTATGCATACCCTTTGACCTGCAATAGCACTACTAGGTCTGTATCCCAAAAAGGAAAAGGACCTATATGTACAAAAATATCTATAGCAGCTCTTTTCAGGGTTGGGGGAAGGAAAGAATTAGAAACTGAGGGGATGCCCATCAACTGGGGAATGTTTGAACAAGTTGTTGTGGTATGTGAATATGATGGAATACTATTGTACTGTTAAAAACGATGAGCAGGATTCTCTCAGAAAAACCTGGAAAGACTTGCATGGGCTGATACAAAGTGAAATGTACTATGTACAAATTAACAGCAATATTGGAAAATTATCAATTGTGAATGACTTAGTGATTCTCAGCAATACAAAGATCCAAGACCACTAGGAAGGACTTATGATGAAAAATATATATAGCCTTCTCCCAGATCAGAGAATGTGACAACCCTCTTGACCAGGGAAAGCATTGACGGTATCTGTATAAAGATTGAAGCATACTTCTTTTTAGCTTCTTTATTTTTCTTGAGTTTTTTTTGTCTATGTTTTCTTCTACAACATGACTATTATGGATATGTTTTACATGACTACACGTGTATAACCTATGTCAAATTGCTTGCCTTCTCAATAGGGAGAGGGGGTAGGAGAAAGGAGAGAATTCAGAACTCAAAGTTTTAAAGACAAATGTTAAAAATTGTTTTAACATGTAATTGTAGAAAAAAATACTAAATAATTTTTTTTTTAAAAAAAGGAAAGAAATGATGAGCAGGATGCTTTCAGAAAAACCTGGAAAGACTTAAATGAACTGAGGCAAAGAGTAGTAAGCAGAACCAGAAGAATAATGTACACAGTAATAGCAATATTGTACAATAATCAACTGTGAATGACTTAGTTATTCTCAGCAAGACAATGATACAAGACAATTCCTAAAGACTTATGATGAAATTCTTTCTAGAGAAAGAATTGATGGAGTCTGAATGCAGATCAAAGCAATTTTTTTACTTCTTTTATTTTTCTTGTTTTTTTTAAGTCTGTTTTCTTTCACAACATGACTAATATAGAAATTTGTTCTGTATGACTCTACATTTAAACTTATATTAAATTGCTTGCCTTCTTAATGAGGGTGTAGGGAAGGCAGGAAGGGAAAGAATTTAGAATTCAAAATTTTAAACAATGAATGTTAAAAAATTGTTTTTACATGTAATTGGGAAAATATTTTTTGGGGGGAAATATTTTTTTAAAGACATAGGAATAAGGTGATTAAAAAAAAAGAAACGGGACCCTTTGGCAGCAAAGAAGGGAACTAGTGATGAATTCAAGAGAGAATTAGTCTTGGCAATTGAGAGTAGCTCTAAAGAGAGAAGACTCTAGAACTCTAGCAAAGCAACTTACTCAGTAGAGTAATTTGGGGAATGACAGGGAAGGTGGGGCTGTGAGGACATTTACATTGTGCAATTTTGGAACTGTGAGTTACCTTGAGCATATGTATTTCCAAGTGTTTGCCTCTCTACCATTGTACTCTGTGCCTATTCTTCCCATAGACATCATATATATTGATGGGAGAATAAACTCCAGGGTTATAGGGCAAATATTTTGTATTTACTATTCTTATTATGCCATCTTAGTAATTAAATGCCTTTGCTAAGAGCTAATTATGTGTACTACCTGACTTAATGGACAGCACACTGGCTGGAGCTTGTAACGTAAAGTTTTAGGAGTCTAGCCCCATATAATCACTAGAATCTAGAGTGTAGGCACTCCAGGTGCAAATGAAAATTAGGAGAGTAGGCCAGAGGAGGCACTACATATTTATGGCTCAAAAAAGGTGTGAAGAGTACATTATTAAAATATGTTAATTATTCATGCCTGCATTAAACAAAAGTGGAAGATAAAAAAGAATTTGAAGAACTCAAATATATGATAGCCACATAAGCTAAGGAAAGCAACGTGGCATAGTGAAAAGAGCACTGGACTGACAGGACACTTAAGAAATTAGGACAACAATTCATGTGAAAAGGACCTGGAAGTTTTAGGGCATGAGTCAATATGAGTCAACAGTGGCATGGCAACCAAAAAAAACTAATGTGATTTCAGGCTACATTAATAGAAGCATAGTGTTCAGAATGAGGGAAGGAAAGTTCTCCTGTCCTCTGTCCTGCTTAGACCTCATCTGGATTACTGTGATTTACCCTGCTGCCACATTTGAAGAGGGATACTGGCAAACTTGAGCATCTCCAGAGGACTGTGATGATGGATGAACTTGAAACCAAACATTATGGGTTTTTTCCCCCCTGAGAACTGTCCCAATCTAGGCATTTCAAAGTTTTTTCCTCCTTGAAGAACCTAGGGATATATAAACTACAGATGAGGGAGCCAAGATGGGGGAGCGGCAGGAAGAAGTACAACACCCTCTTCCCAAATCCTCCAAGCAGATCAGAAAATACTCCAAACCAAATCCTGATCAGGAAATCCAAGGAAAAAAAATCACAGTGAGTCATTTTTCCAGCCTGGGTCAACATATGGAAACAAACAGAGAGGTCTATAGACACTGGGGACAGGATGAATAGTAAAACTGAGCCCTGATCTGGGTACCAAGAAGCAAGAAGCAGCTGCGTGGCCTACATCCCAGAAGCAGTGCATAGTCTCAGTCTTGTTCTAGTTTTGTTCTAGTCTTGTATGAAGCCTGCAGAAAATAATCAAGCCAGGAATCCCAGGCCAAAGGGAAACCTACAACACTTTCACTGAACCATCAGAGCTTTCCAGTTGGCTGATAGTGGATGAATTCAGCAGTAGTCTACTGAATCTCAAAATTTAGCAAGCCATCAAGTCTGTTGCTGAGATGCAAAACCAGGTGAGGAACTTGCAGTGCTCAGACCAGGAGAACAGTGATCAGACTTTATGCTATATCAGATCACTTTGGGAGCATGTTGCAGGTCCTCAGACTAAGCTGTCCCTGAGATCCTGGAATAACGCAAAACTCAATACCCCCAAGAAAGTAAAGATAGGACCAGCCTAGACCTTCCCTCAAGAAACATGGAGAGAGACTGAGCCTAACAAAGTCTAAAATAAAAAACTGAACTTGAATAATGAAAAAACAAACAAAAAGAATCTCACCATAAAAGGTTGTTATGGTGACAGGAATGTTCAAAACACAAGCCCAGAAGGAAAGAATGACCCCTCAACATCTATAAACAAAGCCTCAAGAAAAACACAGCTTAGACACAAATTCATCTAAAATTCCTAGAAGAGCTGAAGCAAGAGGGTTGTTTTTAGCTTAAGATGTTTTTTATCAATGATATGAGAGCACTTGAGGGGCAAAAAATGGAAAAGAAATGAGAGCTGTGGAAGAAAGAATTAAAATGTCAATTAACTTGCCATAAAAAGGTATAAGACCTTAGCCAAACAACAAACTCCCTGAAAATTAGAACTGATCAAATAGAAGTCAATGATTTCATGAGACCACAAAAAATATCAAAGCTAAGCCAAAGGGCTGAAAAAAAATAGAAGAAAATTTAAAATATTTCATGGCAAAAATCACTGACCTAGAAAACAGATCACGGAAGAAAAATTTAATAATTATTAAAATACCTGAATATCATGACCAGATAAATAGGGGCCTAGACATAATGCCACAAAAATTAAAAAATAAAAACAACCAACATCTTCCTATGTAGCTTAGAATCAGAGGGCAAAGTAGAAAAAGGAAGGACCTATCAGGCACTTCCTGAAAGAAATCTCTAAATGAAAATTCCCACGAATAAACATTACGACCAAAATCCAGAGCTTCTAAGTCAAAGAAAAAATACTGCAAGCTACCAGAAAGAAAGAATTCAAGTTTTGAAGTGGCACAGTGAAGATCACATTTGATTGAGATGCCACAGTGAAGATCACATGATTTAGCAGCCATCACTATGAAGGAGCAGAGAACTTTGAATATGATATTCCTGAAGGTAAAGGATATAGGCTTATAGCCAAAAAATAACTTACTTAGCAAAACTGAGTATAATCCTATACAGGGGAAAATGAATTTTTAATGAAATAGAATATTTCCAAGCATTTTATTAGCATACCCTAATTCTGAGCTGTGTAGAAATTCTGAAGTACACAAACACAGGAGCCAAGAGAAGTGTAAAAAGGTAAACATGAATGAACAATCATAAGGGACTAAACAAGGATAAAGTGTTTATATTCTAATTTGGGGAGATAATATATGTGTCCCCCTCAGAGCTGTGTCATCATCAGGGCTCATATATAGAGTATCCTTAGAAAACCTGGAAATAGTTCTGTTATGTTTTGGGGATCTTAACAGAAAAATAGAAAGGGAGGGAAAGAGGAATACACTAGGTAGGGGAAAAGGTTAGAGAAAAGTATCTTAAATAATTGGGTGTACAAGAAGATGTCAATACAAACAAGGAGGAAAGGATGGAGGGAGCAGCTAACACTTAAACTTTGCTCTCATCTGAACTGGGAAAAAGAAAGAACACACACACATACACACACATACACATTTGGGTACAGAGATACATTTCACTTAACGGAGAGATAGGGAAAGTGGGAAAAGGGAGAATCAGAGGGAGGGTAGACTAAGGGAAGGATTAGTGATATGCAAAACAAAATTTAACTAAGGATGTATGAGAATATTTATAGCAGCTCTCTTGGTGATAGCAAAGAACTGGAAATTGAAGAGATGCCCATCCACTGGGGAATGACTGAGCAAGCTATGTTATATAAATATGATGGAATATTACTGTGCTGTAAGAAATAATGAGCACCTAGGAGGTATAGTGGATAGAGCACTGGCCCTGGAGTCAGGACGTCCTGGGTTCAAATCCAGCTTCAGACAATGACTAGCTGTGTGACCCTGGGCAAGTCACTCAACCCCAACTGCCTCCAAAAAAGAGTAAAGAAAGAAATTAAATGAAGGGGGGGTAGTTTCAGAAAAACCGGGGAAAACTTATATGAACTAATAAAGAATGAAAAGAGCAGAATCAGGAAAATAATTTGTACTATAATAATAATAATATTGTAGAGAAAAAATTTTGAAAAACTTGGGAACTCTAATTAGCATAATGACTAACCTTGATGTCAGAGGACAAACAACGTGAGATACGCTTACACCGTGCCTCCAACCATCCATCCCCACAGAAAAGTGAAAGAGTCAGAGTGCAGGGTAAGACTTTTTTCTTCTTTTTTTGATGGTCCATGTGGAGATTTGTTTTGCTTGACTATACATGCTTGTAACAGGGTTTTTGTTCTTGTTTTCTTATGGAGGGTGGGGATGGGATACAATGGGAAATAGAGAAGACAAATTTTTTTCTAACTGAATTTAATGGGAAAAACACCCCACAGATGAGAAGATGTAGTGTTCTACTTGCTAGGTGTCTTCAAGTATCTAAAAGTCTGTCATGTGGAAAGTGGTTTATATTTGTTCTTTTTGACTTGAAAGGATAGAACAAGGAGCAGCAAGTGGAAGCTGCTGAGAGAGATTTCTGCCATATAGAAGGGAAAACTTCCTAATCAATAGAGATATCCAAGAGTAGAATAGGCTAACTCCTACCACTAGATAACCATTTGCTGCAATATTATAGAAAGGATTCTTGGTCAATAACAGGTTAGACTAGATGATTCCTGAAGTCTTTTATTACTCTGATATTTTATAATTCTATGGCAGGAGAAAACTCCCAATCTTATCCTTCAGGCTGGACAAATGCTCTTCAATTTCAAGATGTTGGATAAAAGAATTATTCTCTTAACATCTTGAGAACTAGATATCAGACAGATAAATAAACAGCAGCTAGGAAATCTGAACATTGTTCCTCTTAAATACAGTCTTAATAAAATCTTGAGGAGGTTTGCTGTTTGTCCTTCATTCTTGAAGAGGATCATGACACCAGGAAGGCTATGCCATGACTTGCAAGGGAACTGGATTTAAATGAGGGAGGGTTGTGCTAAGCACCAGCTTCACTTTCTGTTGAGGAGGTAAAATTAAGAACAGCCCCCTCTCCACTCAAAAAATAACTTGGAATCATAGTGTCAGAGCTCAAAAGGGCTTTAAGTCTGTTTCTTTTGTAAAATGATAGGGGTGGAACATGACAATTTTTAAGGACCCTTTCTACTTTGAGACTGTATATTTTAAGGAGGTATAGTGCTTATTGATTGATTAATTGAAATGACTAGAATTAAAGGAAATATAGTGAGTTGGTGGCTGAACTGGGAATAGAAACCAGATCTCCTTATATAGCCAGGTCAGAACTTTTTTTATTGCCTTCTTCTAAAGCAGTGGTTCTCAACCTGTGGGTCGTGACCCCTTTGGGGGTTGAACGACCTTTCACAGGGGTTGCCTACGACCATTGGAAAACACATATTTCCTATGGTCTTAGGAATGAGACACCGCTCCTCTCTCTGGGGTCTGCCCACATGCAGATATGCCCACATATGAGTATTAAAGGGTCGCAGCATTAGGAAGGTTGAGAACCACTGCTTTAAAGGAAGGAAAATTAGTAATGGGTAGATATATACAGATATGACCAGATTCATAAGCTTTCTTTGTTCAAGTTCATTACAATATATTCTAACAGCTGAAAGACTATTTAATAATTTTGATGAAATTTTTGTAGGAGTTTCATTTCCCTCAAATATCTGGGACATTAGAATATATAATGAAAAGATCTTAGGATATATATCAACAATAAATTCTCTATGAATGTAATGGAATACTATTGTGCTATAAGAAATGGGAAGGAGATGGACTTCATAATTACCTGGAGAGGCGTATACAGACTGATGCTAAGTGAGAAGAGCAGAACCAGGCAAAACCTGTACACAATCACAGACACATCGTACATATGATGACCAACCTTGATAAAATGGACTATCCTCAACAACGCACAGCTAAAGACAACTCTACAAGCCTCAGGATGGAAGGAGATATCTAAACTCAGAGAAAGATCTAGAAAGACTATAGTTTAAATGGAGACTGAAGCAAAACATGCTATCGTTCTCTTTCATGTCTGGTTTTGCTTTTTTTTCCCAGCGATCACTCATAGGTTACAACCCTTCTATATAACCA
>JAQQSV010023048.1:0-10453 GCA_028646515.1 Pseudochirops corinnae
TATGTGTATATGTATGTGTATGTGTGTGTGTATATGTATGCGTATGTGTGTGTGTATGTATATGTACGTGTATATGTATATGTATGTGTATGTGTATGTGTATGTGTAGATATATATGGAAATGTATATGTATATGGAAATGCATATGTATATGGAAACATATATGTATATGTATGTGTATGTGTATGTGTATATGTATATGTATGTATATGTATATGTATACACACTCCTATACATATATTCATATATATATACACATATATGTATACACACATATATAATAAATAGATACACATGTACATTTGTTGTTTGTTGTTCAGTCCTGTCTTCATGACCCTGTGGACCATATTGTCCATGGGGTTTTCTTGGCAAAGATACTGGAGTGCTTTTCCATTTCCTTCTCCAATGGATTAAGGCAAATAGAGGTTAAGTGACTTGCCCAGGACATTCGACTACTAAGTGTCTTATGCCAGATTTGAACTCAGGTCTTCCTGACTCCAGGCCCAGTACTCTAACCACTGAAATACCTACACACATACATGTACACAGATACATCTATATCTACATATTCAAGAAAAAGCATATATGTATGTATAAAGTAATTTCAAGAGGAAAAGAATTCTAAAAGCTGGAAGGATGTTGCATCTAGCTATACTTTGAAGGAAGCTAGAGAGTCTACTGGGTAAGAAGAGAGACCATTCTATAGCTAAAGGGGGATCTCAGAGGTCACTTAGTACAGTCTTTCTTTTTATACAGTCCCAAGTGACATGTCCCAAATCATAAAGATATAAATGATACCAGAGGCAAGGCACCCTCCACTGTGACATATTGCTGCACCAAGTTGGTGCATTATATAATCAGGTAGGTCATAATAAGTATTTACTTTTCTATAACATTTTAAGGTTTTAAGGTTTATAAAACCTTTTCCTTACAACAACCCTGAGTCTCAGATACAACTGAATCTCAGAAAGACTTGTCCAATGACACATAGCTAGTAAGTGGCAGAGGCCAGGAGTGAGCATAGTTCTTCTGATTCTCAGTCCAATTCTTGCTTTCTAGACTACACAACGCATTATTTTTTTAGAACAACAGGGAAAGCTATTAACATGTACATACAACCACATGAATGCATGCATCAGTTTAAACCTTATGTAAATTATGGGCAGTAATTAGTGAAGCTTCCCTTAGCAGCTGCTAGAGTGAAGGATCTCTCCCAACTCCCCCTTCCCCCCACCCCCCCTGCACAGTAGAAGGGAGAAAGCAGCTTTTCTGTCTGGCTGAACACCAATATTCTCACTCAGTTTCTTGCTGAAGCAAGCCCTGCTTTGAAGCAGGCCACTTTTACTCCACTGAAGTTCCATTATTCACCATAGAAGTGGACCTGAGGATGGGGAGATAGGGGAAGGTTGTCACCAAGATTCAGGTAAACCCTTGGGAAGAGAATCTACTTCAAAGGAATTTATTCTCTCTGCTTCTATTGTCTAGTGGTAAGTTTGAAAGCAGTATATGGCAGCACCAGGGGTGGGGTGTCATGGAATATTGTGTGATTGCATCAAGAGGTGTAGGACTAGACCTGTGAAAGCAGGTTCAAGATGGATAGGGTAGAAAGGAGCACACCATAATACTTAGAAGGTATGCATTAGCTCTGTATAAGGCTTCATAATTTAAATCATTAAGTAGTGTTTAAGGTTAAAACAAAGGATCACGGGATAAAAGTGGGGTTTCTCTTCCACCCCAAGTAATTTAATCAATCAATCAACCAGATGTGATCAATTTTCAATGTGTAGAGATAGTTTATACTTGTGATCTTTTTACAAGTTGTGGATCTTTTTTGCTGGATCAAGAAAGAATGCAATTTTACTGGCTGAGAGGGTCAGTAACACCCATGGGGCCTAGGTAGAGAATAGCCATCAGGCTACCAGGGAATTCAGTCCAGAAGGGTCCAGTAGAATGGTGGGAGATTTCAGCTTTGGAATTGAGAATTCCAGTTGGAGACAAACCCTTGAGAGGAAACTGTTCTTTCTGTGGGGATGGGGGGCAGAGTTTCTCCTTCTCTCTTCTTTTCCCACTCTTTTCTATTAATAGGAAACAATGCATTTAGTTTGTAAACTAAATGAGAAACATGCCAAGCACAAATTCAGATAGAGATGCAAAAAAAAATAGTTGTGGCTACCTGAGGGATGAAGTAGCTTCAAGCCATATGATCCCTTGATCCAAAAAAAGAATGCCAGTTTTGGATTCATAAAAGAACTTCTGGTAACCAGGCAATTTGAGTTTACTCTCTGGTCATACATGTTCTATGCATGTATACCTCACTACGATTGTATTCTAAGTTTAAGATAGTCTTCCTCTGGACTCTGTGTGTAACTTGTGGGAAAGGACACTTAGGCTTTTGGGAGGACATATTCTGTAACAACTGTTTTTACAATATCACCTTAGCAAATACAACTTTCTAAAAGCTCTGGTGGATAATCAATGGAGAGCACACTGGTGGGGTCTTGTGAATGACAGTCCTAGAAATCTCAACTCCCTAAGGTTGCTCCTGGAATTGTAGGGGAAGTATTAGTTAGCTACCTTCTGGGCATTCAGTTCATCAATGAGTGTAGAGTTGAGGAAATGTTCCTTGAGGGAGTGCTACAGTGAAATGATAGCTGGAAGAAATATTTAGAGACCATCCATTCCAACCCCTTATTACGTGTAAATTAAGAAAACAAGGAGCAGAAATATAAAATGACTTGCCTAAAGTTCCAAGAAGAACTGAGAACTTCAAAGAACTTCATGGTCCAGCTCAAAAGGCACCTCCTTCAGGAAGTCTTCCTGATTCTTACATCCAAATGTGATCTCACTCTCTATTCACAGAAGAGCACCTTGTTTATCCCATTCTTATGGCATATTTTGCCTTGCATTATGGTCATTTACATACATTCCTTATCATCCTCACACCCTCTTGTTAAACTGTGAGTTCTTTGAAGATAGAGGCTGGGCTTTATTCAACTTCTCATCCTCTCTCATGCCCAACACTGTAACTTTTACATAATGTGTCCCTGTAAAAAGTGATTGGATTGAAGTATATTCTAATACTGACTGTAAAGGAAAGTGGACAATGAGTACTACTATCTCTGCGATTTTCAGTTTTTCAAAGTCTAATTACTTGGTTTGACAAATCTAAACCTGATGGGAGCTGAACTTACTGGGGGGATGGGGAGGAAAGGTATGATTCCTAGGGAAAACTAATGGACTTGCCTAGCTATAATTTTACTTTTTACTCCAATAATGATGTTGCTTCATATTTTGCAGAGCTCCTGCCCCTGCATCCCACCCCTTAAGTAACCATTCCAAACTGTGTGGGAACACAGCCTTATTGGGTCCTAAACACAGTCTTCTTACCTGTCCATACCAACATTAAATAGCAAACCATACAATTTTATCTATCTTACGCACACTGGATTTTGCTTTCACTGTTAATTCCTTTTCCTTTCTTGTGGGACCAGACTCTCTGAAGACTTTCTCTTATTCTTTCCTCTTAACCTCATACCTTCAGAGTCAAACTGACTTTGGATTTGAGCACAGTAGGCCCTGGTTTCCTCTATGAGTCTCTCTGCTTGGCCCATTAGATATGCCTGTTAATATAATTTGTACCTTCTCACATTGGTTTTACTACTAACTGGGAAGGTCTATCACTTGGAGCCCTTGGCAGTGATTTTTCTCTCAACTAAGTCAAGGAGTGCTTTATAACAGTTTATTAAGCCATTAAGAACATCTCTTGTGAATGCATACAACTTGGCGAGCAGACTAGGAATCAATTATTCAAACACTGAGTGATGATGGTACTTTCCAAAGCCAGCCAGCTTGAGCTGGAAATATTTCCAATCAAGGGAAAAAAACATTTCAAGGGTTACTGTTAATTGCTTGTTTTTTAAAAAATAATTATCCCATCCTATAGCAAGTCATCCATTCAATTCCAGGGGAAACCTACTGATGAAATGCCATTTCTCTGCAGCATTTGGCAGTTGGATCAATGTTGGAAAGGATTCTCTTGAGAAAGGATGATAAAATTATGCTGCCAGAGATATATTATCTTTTTTTTTTTATCTCTAAGCACTGATAGTAATCCAAGAGATTTCTTTTCTGTGGCTTTCCCCTCCGACAATCATTTGATAGAATTCTGAATTCAGGGTAGTATACCTGTTGGGCATATCTGTTGAAAATGATCTCATGATTCTGGACTTGTGGAAGATTCTTCTAGATGAATGAATGAAAAAAAAAGAGATTTATTATGTTCTTAGGATGTGCCAGGCTATGCTAAGATAAAGCAATATCAACACAAAGAGAAACAGTCCCTACTCTCAAGCAGTTTATATGCTTTAAGAAAAAAAAATCTACTGGGAAAGAGGAACATAGATTTGGAGCTGGAAGGGACCTTTGAAACAATTTAATTTGATCCTCTAATTATATATGCATGTGTGTGTGTGTATCCTAATTATACAGTTGAGGAAACAAGGTCTGGAGGTGATAAATGCCTTGTCAAAGTTATATGGATAGTAAGTGATAGAACATACATTTGAGCTCTGGTCCTGTGACTCTAAGTTTGAGCACTTTTCCCACTGTCCCAATCAGCTTCACTGTGGAGAAACAAAAACTACTGCCTGGCTCTTAGCCAGAGGTCTTGCTTGGCAGCTTGCTCTCTTATCCATTGCTACTAATGCTCATCTACTGTCACAGATGCGGAAACTGAAGTCCAGGGAAGAAAAAGGATTGGCCTTAGGCTGTATAGATTTAGGATGAAAACATAATCTCTCTTCCTTGCTCCACCCTTGTCATCCATTCCAAAGATCCTGTCATCCATCTTCGCTTTTTCTTTGTATATTCTTTGCTTTGATAATCTCATTTGCTCCCACAACCTCAACTATCTCCTTTATTAAGATGACTGCAAAATGTATCCAGAGTGGAGCCATTGTCTTTCCCTCAAATCCACTCCTCTTTCTCATGTTACTTTTTCAATACCTTGGTGTTATTTTTCAACTCCTCATTCCTCACTCTTCACATCTAATCAATAGCCAAGTTCTATCAATTCTCCTATCATAAGCCCTCTCGCATCTCCTTTTCTTTATTCCCATGGCCACACTGGAATGTGTGTAGGCACTCATTTCCCACCCCACCCCCTGGACTAGAACAGGGGTCTTCTCATAGACTTTCCTGATCTTCTTCTGCCATTCTAAACATGAATGCCAGGCAAATGTTCCTTAAGTATCAATCTAGTCATGTCAGTCATCTGTTCAAAATCTTTCAGCAGTTATTGCCCACCAAATAAATCTCAGGCTTCTTTGTCTTGTATGCAAGGTTCACCACAATTTGGTGACACCCTAACTCTCCAGTCTTATGTGCTGCTAATTTCCTCCAACTTCTCTATGCTCTGCCAGACTGGGCTACTATCATTCTTCATACATGTTCCATGCTTTTCTGCCTCCATTCTTTTCCTCATGGTATTCCTTGCTTCTCTCTCCCCTGCTACTGCTTCCCCTTCCCTACTTTATGAAATATTATCCCTCCTTTGAGGCATAGATCAGAAATATGTTTAATAGGAATGCATATGTAGAGCCTATATCAGATTACAGGTCATCTTGGGGAGGGAGGGGGAAAAATTTAAAACTTATGGAAGTAAATGTTGAAAACTAATAATAAATAAATAAACTAATTAAAAAAAACCCTACATATACTCATAGAGAACATCATAAACTCCTTAAGAATTGGGATTGTTTCAGATCTGTATTTGTATCCCTACAACCTGGCACAATGCTGAGCAATCAGTAGGAATTTAATAAACACTGATCAGATGGAAAAAAAAGGCATCTCTACAAAGCCTTCTTCCTGGCCCACCTCAGCCCAGCCCACTTAGATCTTATGTAGCACTCTCTGTTCCCCTACTTAATATACTTATCATATTTTTGTGCACATAGCTTATTTTATGTACATATTATTTTAAATATTCCTCTACTACTGTAAGCTTCATGAAGGCAGAGATTGCATCTCATTTTGACTTTTTATCTCCTCCAGGATTTTGCAAATGCTCTGCAGATGGTAAATGTTTAATAAATGGTGGCTGAATGAACTCAATCAGAAGCCATCATTGGCTCATTGTAGCCTCTCAAATTATTGTGGGTAAGAGTAAGGAATGATCTCCCAGCCCAGACCCCACTGCCTACTTACCTTGAAGCTCCTGAACTTGAAGCTTCCTTGTAGATTCCTAGAAAATCAGGGAGAAAATTACCAAGAGAATAACCAGTATTCAGTTTTAATGTGGGGTATGGAAAGGGCATCCAGTAGTCATCCAGTTTATAAAGCCAGGAATATGTTGGTATTTAACTCAGTTACTTGCTAGGACTACCTATAATCTTCTAGAACAGGAAAGGAAATGCAAGATTCTTGAGATCCAAGAATGCGTGGATTATTATTTATTATTATTTATCATTTATTTATTATTATTGTTTATCATTTATTAATATTGTTTGAACCTAGCTTTATTTGGTCTAACCCAAAAAGCTTACTGTAGAGATCAAGGTGACCTGAGAGACAGTGGAAGGTTCCTGCCTTCACCTAAAGATGGAAGTAAGGAATACTTAGATCCCACTCAGAACTTGTTTTGGGTCCCCCCAGATGTATTCCGGGTCCACCAAAGTTTGTGTTTTTGGCAGCTTGCTCTCTTATCCATTGCTACTAATGCTCATCTACTGTCACAGATAGGGAAAATGAGGTCTAGGGAAGAAAAAAGATTGGCCTTAGGCTGTTTAGATCTAGGATTGAAAACATGATCTCTCTTTCATCCTTGCTCCACCTTTGCCATCTATTCCAAAGATCCTGTCATCCATCTTCCAGTGAGGCCAGTCAGATCAATATTCTTATGCTCTTGTCTGAATTCTATCGAATGCAACTTCACAAAGACTTGTGGAAGAAACCACTCCTTTCTGGCTCTCTATCTATACCAAATGACCTCATAAATTCCTTTCTAAAACTATTTAATATTTCGGAGTTTGTTCTTGTGAACAACAAATGTTTCTTCTTTTTTTTCTTCTTTGTATGACTGATTCTTGCATAATACAGAGCCTGGGACATAGTAGTACCTTAATAGGACCATGGGATCATAAATTCAGAGCTGGAAATTATCACAGAGATCAAGTCAAATCCCCTCATTTTGCATATGAAGAAACTGAGTCATAGAGAGATTAAGAGATAATGGTAGCTAGCATTTATGAGGTGCTTTAAGTTTGTAAAATGCTTTACAAACATTATCTCATTTGATCCTCATAACAATACTGGGAGATAGGTGCTATTATTTCTTTCCATTTTACAGAGAAGAAAGATAAAGGTTACGTGATCTGACCATATTCACATAGTTAATATGTGTCTGAGGATGGATTTGAACTTGAGTCTTCCTGACTCCATGATGCCCCCATAGCTGGTTCTGACTTGCCTATGGTCACACAACTGATAAGGGCTTAGATGGTATTTGAACCTAGGTCTTCCTGACCACAATGCATGAATTAACTGAAGTGTTATAGGAAAGGAAGTTATAGGGAAATGTTACAGGAAAAAAAAGGGTGACAAATGCTTCCTTTAGTGGTTTCCCATGACATGGTGTCCCAGAAGAGCTTCCTTTCTCTATCCCCCTAGCCCAGGACCCTGGAATCATGGGAACTTGCTCAGCCTATTGAGCAGCATGGTTTGGAGTAAGGAAGACCTGAATCCAAATCCCAGCACTGTCATTTAGTGGTATGAACTTGGGCAAGTCTATGTGTCCTTAGCTCCCGCCTGGAACATAGCAGGAACTTAATAGAATCATAAGATCATCAATTTAGTGTTGGAAGGGACCTCAGTTTCTTCTCCTATAAAATGAGGGCCTTGGATAGTCTCTGGGGTCTCTTCTACCTTTAAATCTATGACCCTATGGATTGTTAGATCTTCTATTCTTACCCCACCCAACTCTCTTTATTACAATATTTACGTTTTTTATATTAGCAGAAGGTGCAGTGTAGTGTAGAGAGCTTGACATGGATGGAGAAAGGTCTGGGTTTGAATCCTGCCTTGGATACCTACTAGCTGGGTGACCTCCAAACAAGTCACTTGACCTCTCTGGGCCTCAGTTCCCTCATCTATAAAACAAAAGGGTTGGATTTGATGACCCCTAAAGTCCCTTCCAACTCTAACTGTATAATCCTATGAACATTTAGAATCCATTCCCCCATTGGCCCATGACAGATCAGAATAACTGTACCTGTTGACACCCTGATGTTTCAGGAAGATTCTAAGGAAGAACTTCAATTCTCTGTCGATTGTGGGGACCACGACATAGGTGCCAGGGACCAAGTGGAAGCTTTCTGTATAATTCCATCTGGACATAACATTGTTGCCCTGAATAGGACTTGTGAATTCAAAATACATGGGATTCAGTGGGTTGTGGAGATCATGGAACTAAAGAAAACAAAGAAAAGAGTGAGAATAAACCACCTTCTCTACTCAGGAGACAGCTTCAACATATCCCCAGGAGCCCCCTTGATTCATCAATGCAATATAACCACATTGGGCAAGCAACCATCACTGAAATAGCCACCTAGCAAGCCAGTTTATACAGTTATTTCCTAAAGATAACACAAATTAACTCAAAGGAAATGTGGCTAGGAAATGACTTTGGAGTTTCAATAAATGAATTTCCCACAGCCACTTTCTTTGTCCCACCATGTCTGCTCCTCAACTGACTTGCTTTGTTCCATTTACTAATCCTTCATAATCTACTTGACGTTTTCAATGTATGTGTTATGTGTAGATACAAGATTCCTCCTCTTCCCCCTTACATGTTTTGCCTCCCTGCCTTTTCATAGTCTGTACCCCATTCCTGGAGTATTCTTTCTTTTTTAAAATTTTTAAATTCATTTTTAACTTAAATACAAACAAATAAAAAACATTTCCATGTACATAGCACAACATAAAAAAGATTCAATATAAAATCATGAATTTCCATTTCTCAGTTTACTTTAAAAAAAACAACCTATTTAATACACTGTTTTCAATGCTATCTTGTGTTTCTGTGTTTCCTTCTAAATTTTCTTTTGTTCTACACTGTGTAACTTTTATTTTTTCTGTCTCCCTCCTCACCCTGCCCTACAGAAGGTTACCATTAGACACAAATACACATGCACACACACATATATACATAAATACATACATAATATACATATACATACTTCTTTTGTCAGTTCTTTCTCTGACTGTGGATAGCATCTTCCTTCAGTAGGTTTTTTGTAGATGATTTGAGTACTTATAATACTCGAAGTGACTCAGTCATTCAAGAATGTTCTTAGAACAATATTGCTGTTACTATGTAAAAGTTTCTGGGTTCTGCTTATTTTACTCTTCATTATTTCATGCACTTCTTCCCATGTTTTCCTAAACTCAGTCAACTCACCATTCCTTATAGCATAGTAGTATTCCATAGTGTTCTTTATTTAACCCTCATCTCTTAGAATGCCCAGTGTCATTCAAGGCTTCTTTCCTTTTTTTTTTTAAATTAAATTTTATGTTTATTTTTAATTTACATCATTCATTTCCACAAGATTTTGAGTTACAAATTTTCTCCCCATCTTTCCCCTACCCACCACACTAAATAACAGCGATCACACTGTATAACCCCCACACAATCTGCTCTCTCCTATATCCTCCCCCAACCTTCCTCCCACTTTCCGGTAGGGCAAGATGGATCTCCATACCCCGGTGCCTGTGTATCTTATTTCCCAGTTGCATCTAAATAATAATAATAATAATAATAATAATAATAATAAGTTTTTTTAAAAAAACATTTGATTTTACAACTTTGAATTCCAGATTCTTTTTCTTCCTCCCTTGTTACCCACCCTTACTGGGAAGATAAGCAATTAAATATAGGTTGTACATGTGTAGTTGCACAAAACATTTCCATAGTGGATATATTGTGGAAGACAGACTATATTTCCCTCCATCCTATCCTGTCCCCAACTTGTTCTTTTCTCTACTTGGACCCTATCCTTTTTCAAAAGTGTGTGCTTCTAACTACTCTCCCCCACAACTTTCCCTCCCCTCTATCATCTCCCTCTCCTCCCCTTCCCCTCTACTCTCCTGTAGGGCAAGATATCCAATTTAGTGTGTATGTCATTCCCTCCCTAAGCCAAATTCAATGAGAGTAAGGTTAACCCATTCCCCTTTGCCTTCCTGTTCTTCCCCTCCATTGTAACAGTTATCCCTTGCCTCTTCTATATGAGATAATTTACCCCATTCTGCCTTTCCCCATCTCTTCTCATTATATTCCTCTCTCACCTCTCAATATCACCTTTTAAGTATCATCCCTTCCTATTCAACTGATCCTGTGCCCTCTGTCTATGTATACCTGTACCCGTATATATACACACATATGTATTCCAATGCACAT
>JAQQSV010023049.1:0-10452 GCA_028646515.1 Pseudochirops corinnae
GTAGATGATTCTTGGTTTTAATTCTAGACCCATTGACCTCTGGAAACCCAAATTCCAAGCCCTTCAATTCCTTAATGTAGAAGCTATTAGATCCTGTGTTATCCTGATTGTGTTTCTATAATACACAAATTGTTTCTTCTTGATTGCTTGTAATATTTTCTCTGTAACATGGGAACTGTGGAATTTGACTATAATATTCCTAAGAGTTTTATTTTGAGGATCTTTTTCAGGAAACAATCAGTAGATTCTTTCCATTTCTATTCTTCCCTTTGGTTCTAGAATATCAGGGAAGTTTTCCTTGATAATTTCTTGAAAGATGATGTCTATCCTCTTTTTTTATCATGGCTTTCAGAAAATCCAATAATTTTTACATTATCTATCCTGGATCTATTTTCCATGCCAGTGATTTTTTTTTTCAATGAGATATTTACCATTGTCTTTTATTTTCTCACTCTTTTGGATATGTTTTATAGTATCTTAATTTCTTATACACTCCTTAGCTTTCATTTGCTCAATTCTAATACTGAAGATATTATTTCCTTAAGTGAACTTTTTAACTTCCTTTTCCATATGGCCAATTCTGCTTTTTAAGGCATTCTTCTCATTGTTTTTTTGGATTTCTTTTGCCATTTGAGTTAGTCTATTTTAAAAGTGTTATTTTCTTTGTTATTTTTGGGTCTCCTTTAGCAAACTCTTGTCTCATTTTTCATGATTTTCTTGCATCACTCTCATTTATCTTCTCAATTTTTCCTCTAGTTCTCTTACTTGATTTTCAAAATCCTTCATTAGCTCCCCCTCATCTGTGACCAATTCATATTTTTCTTGGAGGCTTTTGATGCAGGAGTTTTGACTTTGTTGTCTTCTTCTGATTCTACATTTTGATAGTCTTTGTCACCAAAGAAGGATCTTATAGTTTGATTTTGCTTCCTCTGTTTGCTCATGTTGCCAGTAAATTACTATACTTTTGAGCTCTTTGCCATGGTAGAACTCTGCTATGTTGTGTTGTGTCCCAAAATTTTGGGGTTTTGTGCAGCTGTTGTCAGAGCTGCTTCTAGGCACCTGACTCAAAACTGTGAAGAGGATTTCCTCTCCACAGACACCACAAACTTTTCCATGCCAGTGTGCCTCCTCATCTGAGGACCTCCATCCAAGACTGTGACCCAAATCCAACCAGGGCAAAACTGGAGAATCCTGGCTCAGTGTCAGCAAAGAGATTCCTGCAATTATCCTCTGATCAACTTCTTGGTCCTCCCACCATTTGTGGGCCTGGAGTTCTGGAAGCCCCAACTCTGCTGCTGCAACCTCCATTGCCTCTATTGCCCCTGGTGCAGGGGGCAGACCACACTCTTCTCTCACCCAGATACAACAGAGTTTCCCCACTGAACTTTTGTTTTCTCTTTGATATTTGTGGTTTGAGAAGTCTAGAAACTGCCACAGCTGCCAGTGATTCAGTTGCCTGAGGTGTGCTCCCGTCCAGTCTGTGCCTCTGCTCTTCAGTCTATTTTTCTTTAGATGAAAGTTTGTGAGGAAATGTCATGAGATAAAATCTCCTGAGGTGAAATGTTTATGAAGTCATATTGACCTTTATCATCAATGTGCCAAAAGAAGACAAGCTTGAAATTCTACATGACTTTAATGACAGAATAGGTACCAATTATCAGACATGGCAGGGATTCCTTAGGAAAAATAAAGTTGGAAACTGCAATACCAATGGTCAATTACTACTAAAGATTTGTTCATCTCATGACCTTCTTTTTTTTTTTTTTTTTTTTTTTTTTTTTTTTTTTTTTTTTTTTTTTTTTTTTTTTTTTTTTTAGCAACAATGCCTTTCATTTACCTGAACTCAATAAAGCTTCATGGATGTAGTCTTACACCAAACACTGGCAATTTATAGATTATGTCACTGTAAGGATGGAGACGGAGAAGTTTATGTGTGGTATGGATTGGTAGACCAATCATGGACTTAATTTCTCTAAGCTAAATTCACATTCAACAAAAGTTAAAACCTGAAGACAAGATGACTACCAGAAGATTTTCTGTCCAGAGATTGGAGCTCTTCTCCAAGTGTAAGTAGTTTGTTGCTAACTTGGAGAGAAAGATAAACTAACACATATTTGGCAACTTTCAGAGATTTGGTATACAGAACCTTATTTACTTATCTAAGCCATAGCACTCACAAACATCAAGATTGTTTTGCAAGAATGATGGGGAAATTTAGAAGCTCCTACAAAAAGAAAAAATGACAAAATTAATCTACAAGATTTTCTAGCAAGATTCTTTTGTCTGTCTCTAAGAAGGCAATATTTTAAAGTAAAGTACAAGCAAGGCTTACAGAGATGCAGCATTCTTGACTCAGTAACAAAGCAGATTAAATTCAGTTTTACACTTTTAATAAGGATCCAAAGAGTTTTTATGATGTCCTGAGAGCTCTTTATACACCAAAGACCTATGGCTTATCTCAATTACTCAATGTTGTTGGAGCCACATTGATTAGTGATAAGGATATGATGCTTGAGAGATGGGCTAAATACTTCTATAGCATTTTGAATAGACCATCATCCAGCAATGCTAAAACCATTGACTGTATAATCCCTTTGAAGTTAACCCCTCTTTAGCCAAACTTTAAATGAAGAGGTGTTGAATGTCATTAGTCTCTTCTTGTGCAGCAGTATACCTCATGCTGATTCTATTTCAGGTGAGGTTTACAAGATAGGGTATCCTCATATTATACTAAAGCTGATTTAAATCTTGTTGGTTATGTGGCAAGAGAAGATTATTCCCTGGTAGTTCAAAGATGCCTCCAGTCTATCTCTAAAAAGTAAAAAGGAAATAGGTTTTTCTGTGATGTTCCAAGGTGTCTCTCTCTTAGTAGCTATTGGCAAGATTCTTGCTAGAATCCTTAATAAGCTGATCCTTCATCTAGAAGATAGTAACCTACCTGCAAACCATTGTGGCTTAAGAAAGGACTGAAGGATGGTTAATTTGGTGTTTGCTGCCTTACCACTCTGGAAGAAATTACAGGAGCAGAACAGAGGTCTATACATAGCATTAATCAACCTGATCAAGGTCTTTGACAGCTTCAGTCATAAAAGCTTGTGGAATATCATGGAAAAATTTGGTGGACTAAAGAGGTACATGAGGACTTCATGCTTACATGGGTTCAGGATAATGGACTATCCTCTCACACTTTCCCAATCACCAATGTATTGAAGTATGCTTTTTAGCATAATATTTTTAGCAGTGTTGTTGGATGCCTTCAACTAGGACAAAAACAGTATCAAAGTCACCTACTGCACTGTTGGTAAATTATTTAACTTAAAAATAAACAAATATGAAAGTGGAGGGAGAGTTGGTATATGACTTTTTATTGACAGATGATTGCGTGATTAATAGAGTTTCTAGGGCTGGGATGCAACAGAGCATGGATCAATATTCTGAGGCTCATGTTGACTTTGGCCTAACTAGTATAACCAAGAAAGCAGAGGTTATCCACAAATTAGTACCATGCCAACCATTCATAAATTTATCACTTGCAGAAAATGGAGAAATTTTGAATGCTGTGGATAACTTCACCTACCTTGGCATGATATTTTCCAGGGGTGTACACATACATGATGCATTGCCAGAGTTGGTTCAGAGTTTGTGAGACACCAAAAGAAAGTATGGGATAGAAGAGGTATTAGGCTACCTACCAGAATGAAGGTCTACAGAGCCATTGTTCTGACCTCATTGTTGTATGAAACCTGGCCAGTGTTCTAGCTCCATGCCAGGAAAATAAATTGCTTCCACTTGCTTCCACATCACCTATCAGGATAAGGTAGTAAATGCCGAGGTCCTTTCTCAAGCTTAATTGCCAAGCATTTAAACACTGCTACTGAGAGTGAAACTCCTTTAAGCTGGCCACACTGTTCAAATGCAAAACATAATTTGCCCAAAATAATATTATACAGAGAACTTACACAAAGCAAGCACTTGCATGGAGGTCAGAAGAAATGGTGCAAATACACTCTCAAGATTTCTCTGAAGAACTTTGGAATTGATTGTGAGACAGGAGAGACACTGGTATAGGGCTGCCTAGCTTGGCATGCCCTCATCAAAGAAGGTGCTGTGTCTAGGAGCAGAACAGAATTTCAGCAGCTTAAAAGAAATGTGAGATGAACAAATTTATACATTTCCACCCCAAATGTTCACATGGGTTATTTATTTGCAACTTGAGGTAGAGCCTTCCAAGCTTGTTTTGGTCTGACCAACCACAATCAGACACACTGTACTTTGACCCTGACATAGTGATGTCATTTTGATCCCCTCAGGCATGAAGGCCAACCACCAACCAACTTTTACAGCTATACTCTAATATCTGCTTATCATTATATCTCAAAGTGTATAGTTTTACCAACTGTCCTCTCACAGTATTCTATATCTGAAGACTACCTTTTCCTCAGCAGTCAATCAATATTTATTAAGCACCTCCTCCAGGCCAGGCACTGTACTAAGCTATGAAGATTAAAAAAAAACAAAAAAACAGGAAAAATGTATTCCCAGCCCTAAAGGAGCTCACTGGCTATCTTTCTTACTTTCTTACTCAGATTTTTACTGTGTTTTCCTTCTAACCACTTACTGCTTCTATGATCGCTATTCTTATTCTTCCTTCCTTCCTTCATTAGTCATATCCCCCTCCCCCAAACCTAGGTCTATTTCTTGCTATTGCCAGGGTAAGCCATTTCTTTGATGTAACATTACAGTTCCTACCACCCCTTTTGCTTCACTGACAATCACCACATAATTACACTTGTAGTGCCATGAATGGCATCTCTAAAAATGGGGTGTGGTGATAATTATGCATGGAAGTGACACATTTTTTATGTCTGTTATGTTTTTCATGTATAGATTTCAATCACTTCTTATGACAATATTTTATAAGCATAATATCTCTGTGGCTGCAAAATAATTAAACAAAAACCATCTTTTTTCCCCCATTTTTTTCTTTAGTAACTACAGAGGTTCAGATACAGAGTCCCCATTTTTTAGTTAGAGATTAGGATATAACAACTGCTCTAAGTTTTCCTTCTTAATTAGTCATTTTGCATCTAAATTTCCTGAAGTATCATACTAAATGTGAGCAACTTCTTTCTTTGAAGCCAACTAAAATAAGACAAATATAATTATTTTAAAGAAATATAAAGATTTATATATAAAAATCCTAGATTTGCTATTTATTACCTAATGAAATAAATAAAATTAATAAAGTATAGCATGAATCAGTCTGGGCCTGGGTATTTATATAGCTGTAGAGATATTGAATCTTGCTTTAACAGGCTTCTTTATATTTTCTGACACATTTTGTATCTTTTTAATATATTGTGATATTAATTAGTAAAATAGAAAAATTACGTAAAGATAAGGAAGAATAATAGAGAAATCAGAGAGTCATGCAACATGATGCTAAAGGTTAGCTATCCAGGGAGAGTTTCAGGAAAAAAAAAAAAAAAGAATGGAAAATTTGGCCAGTCCTGGGAAAGTCCAATCAAATAAGTAAAGGCAATAAAGGAAACAATTAATCAAACTCTTGCTAGGGGATTTTTTTTTTATTTTTAACACATGCAGCAGGTTGGACCTGATTAAGCAACCATTGATAAATCCTGTTCCAGATAATGGTTTGTGGAGCTGCCTAGTAAAGTAGATCAAACCAAGAACTAGAAAACAAAGCAAGATCAGCCTACTGGGAACTCATAGGAATATTCAGCCAAACATTTAGGCCAGAATACACACTTTCAAGCAAAATAAAACACCTAATATTTACCATGCCAACTTATTAGTACGTGCATAAACATTGCTGGGACAATAAACTGTTAAATCTTTCTAAAATATTTTCCCGAAGAGTAACAATGTTGAAAGTTATAGAGAACTGAATGATATCATTTGAGCCTCCATGCATCCCAATGAGTTATCTAGTTCAGGTGTAACTATCACTATTTTACAATGAGGAAAATGAGTCTCAGGTTAAATAGCTTGTCCTTGGCCATAATTAGTCAGTGTCAGAGTTACAATCTGGCAGCCAGGTTTTCCCGACTCCAAATACAGCACCCTAATTTGTCACAAAACTTGATGACATGTTACACAATGGAAAAATGTTTTAGAGTCAATCAAGAAGACTTCAGCTACCCTTCTTGATACTAAGTGAAAAAAAGCCAATCATTTTCACATCTTTAAGTCTATCTTGACTATCTAAATTTGCATTTAGAGATCATAATAGCACCTACTTCATAGGATTGTTTTAAGGATCAAATGACACAATATCTGCAAAGTGCTTTTCAAAACTTACAACCCTATACAGCTTGTCCCACAAGTCTTGCTGGAGCTTTCAGCTGTTAATACTATGAAAGACAGTCTGCATAAATGTCAGGCATTATTATTGCAATGGTAATGCTTTTGAGGGGATTCTCTAGCTTATTTGCCTTAGTTGTATGACCTCAAATGAATGCTTTTATTGCATTACTTCAAAGGCAGTAATTATTATTACATTTCAACTGGGTTTATGACTGAAAAGGGGAATAATAAAATTCAATTCAATTCAAAAAACATTTATGAAATGTCAATATATGCAAAGAATAATACTTTGGGTTGAGCACACAAAGACATATTTTTTTGAGTAGTCTTTCTTCAAAAAGTTTAGATTATGTTGAGAAAAACAACTAAGTAAATCCACAGTAATTTGATAGATAAGAGAACAGTAATCATGAAGGGAATGAGGAAAAGTTTCCCATAAGAGGTAGCACATGAGTAGAATCTAAAAAGAAGCTGGGAATTCCAAGAGTTCAGGTATTAGTAATAGTAATTAAAGTCTATATAGAGCTTTAAGGTTTGCAAATCTATTCATTCAGTTGTTGCTATTTAGTCATTTTTCAGCCATGTCTGACTCTCCATAACCCCATTTGGGATTTTCTGGCAAACATACTTGAGAGGTTTGCCATTTCATTTTCCAGCTCATTTCTACAGATGAGAAAACTGAAATGAACAAAATTAATTAACACAAGGTCACAAAGCTAGTAAGTGTCTGAGGACAGATCTGAACTTAGGAATAGGAGTATACTTGCCTCTATATCCAGCACTCCATCTATTGCAGCATTATTGACAAAATCCTCCATCATGTATATAAGTGCAAAAATTATACTGATTTTAACAATTCAGAAACTTTAGCTGGCAACGAATAGAAGATTTAAAAAAGACCTCATAGCTGGTAAGTGTCTGAGGCAGAACTCAAACTTAGTCAATAAACATTTAACACTCTACTGGTAGGAACTGTGGTATTGAGGATACAAAGAAAGGTAAAACTCTCTAGTCCTCAGAATCTCAGTCTAATTGAATGTAAGGAAATGGGAATGGCTTTCTTTCATTTTCTTTACTTTTGGTCCCATTGTGGTATGTTCTTCCAAAATCATTAGCTAGTTAAAATTATCTCCTTCATATAATCAATACCTTCCAATGATTCATACTCCAATTTCATTTAACTGACTAATATCAATTAGCTTTTATAAAGGGAAATTTTCCTCTCTTGGGCCAGAGGTTTGGAAAGTAACTTTCTTTGACTCTAACCAAGAAGTAGAGGGTAAAAATGGTCAAACTGGTGCCTTTTAAAAATATTCTTAGTTCTACTTCAAAATTCAATCAAAAGGTTCTTCTTTTTCACATGGTAAGCAGACTAGAAAAAATACCTATGCTATTCTGACTGTTTCTGTAAAAAAAAAAAAAATAATACAAGCTCATAAAGACTAGACTCATTAGCCAGCATTCTTCCTGTAAAGAAAAGAAAAGGGGATTGCATAGGACCAGTGAAAACTTCTCAAGCAGTTTGAGATTGTTAACTTCCCTTTTCCTCCTCCATTGCTGCTGTCAATCACTTTCATTTCTTTGTCTCCTTTTCCCCACCTTGGTGGGCCCCTTTTACTGGCCAGTGGGAGTCAGGGACAACCCAGGATCACTCTTCCTCCCTTGCTTTGGGACCCTGATGAGTCATGGGGAAGACTGTCCTCTTCTCCCAGGGAAGAGAATAAACTCCTGTTCTTATCCTAAGAGGTTTCTGTGTTTATTTTTTCACTAAATTAAGGATGAGGGTTATTTTTCATCCCAAACAGAACACAAAAGAAGAAAAGAAATAAAGTTATAATCATGATCTATGGTCAAACTACAAATAAAAAGTTGCTTGTTTAAAAGTTTAAAATAATTTAATTCTAAGAATTTCAATTTGATGCCATGTAGCACTAATTTAGCTTCTGCAGGAATGTTTATTACTAATTAGACTGTTTAATCAAAACTACTTTTGAGACAGATTTCTGAATTTATTTTGCTTTATTTGTTTTTTGTTTAAATATTACCTTTGTGTTCAAGGAAAGAATTCATCATTTAAAAAAAGCTGATATTAAATAAAAATCTCAAATTTGTAAAAGCTTTATTGGTCATTGAGTCTAACACATATCTCAAAAGGAATCTTCTCTACTATGTTCTCAAAAGGGAATTCTTGAGGGTATCATCTTACTTTTCCAATTGAATAAAAATTTATTATGGACATACACACATACATACACACACACACACACACACATACACAGATGCACAACATAATGGGGCACCTAGATGGTACAATGATGCCAACCCTGGAGTCAGAAAGACTCATCTTCATGAGTTCAAATCTGGCTTCAAACTTTTACTACTTGTGTGACCCTGGGCAAATCACTTACATCTATTTTCCTCCATTACTCATCAATAAAATGAGCTAGAGAAGGAAATGGGAAACATTCCAGTCTCTTTAGCAAAACAAAACAGAAAGGGGGGGAGTCAAGAAGACATGGACATGACTGAACAACATGTACACAAAAAATGGGGAATAATTCTACAGAACAGATTAAGTTTTTAAGTCTTTTTCTGTCCTACATAGTCAGAAAGGAGAATGGAGAAAGAAAAGAGGATAACCCCTGTCTAATACCTATGAAAGCAGCTAATTTATTTAATGAACAGAATACAGGACTTAGAATTGCAAAGAACTCAGTTCAAATCCAGCCTCAAGCACTTACTGGGTAAGTCACTTAACTTCTCTCTGTCCCTTTAGGTTTCATATTAGTAAAACACAGATAATAATAGTATATTTTCCCCAAGATTATTCAGAGGATAAAATAATGGTTTGTGTAAGATACTTTGTAAACCTTAAAATGTTATATAAAAGTTGTTTATTATTATTTTCATATCACTATTGTAGCTACTGCTGCTGTCACTGCCATTGCTGCTGCTGCTGCTGTTCCTCCTCTCCTCCTTTTTCTCCTCCTCCTCCTTCTTCAACTACTACAACTACTATTCCGAATGAAAAGTAAACAACTACTATCCTACTCTGGCTACTGAAAGTGGGGGTAAATTGATAAATGGTCAAAGGATATGAACAGGAAGTTTTCAGATGAAGAAATTAAAGCTATCTATAGCCATATTAAAAAAATGTTCTAAAGTACTATTGATTAGAGAAATGCAAAATTAAAATAAGTCTAAGGTTCACATCACACCTATCAGATTGGCTAACATGACAAAACAGGAAAATGATAAATGTTGGAGGAGATATGGGAAAGTGGGAACACTAATACATTGTTGATGGAGTTATGAATTAATCCAACCATTCTGGAGAGCAATTCAGAATTATGCCAAAGGGACTATAAAAATGTGCATTCCCTTTGTTCCATCAATCCCACTACTAGGTCTGTATCCTAAAACATCATGCAAAAGGGAAAAGGATTTATAGTAGCTATTTTTGTGGTGGCCAAGAATTGGAACCTGAGGCGATGCCCATGAATTGGGGAATGACTGAACAAGTTGTGATATATGAATGTAATGGAATACTATTGTTCCATGAGAAATGGTGAGCAGGCAGACTTCAAAATAACTTGGAAATACTTGTGTGAATTTGATACTGAATGAGGAGAGCACAACCAGCAGAACATTCCACACAGCAACAACAACATTGTGAAATAACCAGCTTTGTTAGACTTAGCTCTTCTGAGCAATGCAATGATCTAAGACAATTCTAAAAGACTCATGATGTAAAATACTATCCATAACCAGAGAAAGATCTATGTAGTCTGTATGTAGCTCAAAGCATTTACTTTCTCTGTCTTTTGTTGTTTTTTTCCCTTTCTCATATTTCTTTTTTGTTCTGATTCTTCTTTCACATCGCTAATGTAGAAATATATTTAACATGATCATACATGCATAACCTATATTAGATTGCATGCCACCTTGGGAAGGGGAGAATGGAGGGATGGTGGTGCAATTTAGATCTCAAAATCTTATAAAAGTGAATGTTGAAAAGTAAAAATGAACAGATAATTGAACAAAAATGAAAAAAAAGTGAGAAATGGATGCAGGAGTGATATTGACATCAACTACAATAATTTTGTTAAGATGTTTAATTAATTT
>JAQQSV010023050.1:0-10452 GCA_028646515.1 Pseudochirops corinnae
TGTGGTTGCCTATGTCCTGGATTTTTAGAGTAGATATCTGCTTCTGGGGTGCAGAAGTATTGAGCTTCTCAGACTGGAAGGTAGGGGTTTGGTTGTTAACTTTGTGAGCTGTAGCCTCTGAGTCACTAGACTAAGGCCAAGGCCAGGACTCTCAATGTTTCCCCTGAGTTACCCTGAGGCTTACAAAGTAATCTATGGGGATAGGGTGGTCTGGCTCCTTCAGGTTTCCACCTCTGTGTCTCTGGACTACAGCTCAGGCAGGCTCAGTACAGAAGGTCAGCAGAAGGGCAGGGCAGGGCTGCAGTTTGCTGTTTGGCCAGGTGGTGCTAGAGCACACCTGGGCTTTTGTTGTTAGGACTTGCTGGCGCCATTTTCCTGGGCTTAGACTTTGTACTATCTCCCTTTCCCTTTCCTCAGTGACATCCAAGCCTGAGGCTATTTCCACTAATTCAAGATTTTACTCTGAGTGTGGCATTTAACACCGGCCTTTTCTCAGTCTGGGGGAGCGGGGGTGGGGAGGGGATCAGAGCAACTAAATTTTATTCCACTATCTTGACTTCTGGAAGTTCAAGTACATAATTTTTAAACATCCAGGCTATGGACTGTTAGCCCCAGGAAAAACTGCTGACCCTACTGTGGGCCCCAAGTTTTTTCCTATCCCGTTCCAACGATCCTCTGTCCTGTGGTGAGATGGCTTCAAATCCCTCTGGCTGCGTGAGTCTGCTGGCTGGCTGGGGCTTCTTCTCAGTCTGCCTTGCTCTGCTCTCAGATCCATGCTGGTGCAGCTCTTGTGTGCTCTGAGTTCTCCTTGCTCAGATGTGATAGGCACTTTCCTGGGCTGGGAATCTGCCATGTTCTGTCTCCCAATGGGTTCTGTCACTCTTAAATCAATTCAAATTCACTTTTTAGCTGTTAGCAACAAAATTCTTGGAGGAGTTTGGAAAAGCTACTGCTTCCTTTCTGCCATCTTAGCTCTGCCCCCTACAATTTCATTTTAAGCATGGTAAATCAGTGTTCAGTCACTATTTTCCTGAAGGGTTGTTGCTATGATGCTGAAAACATGTGGTCTAAAATCCTCTGGCCCCTTTGAAATATTTAAAGTTTTCCTTTGGCCAAAGATTGTATAAGGAGAGACAAGGATAGATATGCTTATCTTTGTATGCTTACAAGACTATTTAATATGTAATAGTTAGAGATGAGAATGTTACTGACTCATCGGCTTATTATCCTTAGTACCAAACCTCTTATTTATTACCCTTCAATAGGACAAAACCATTGGTTTATTATCTTTCCACAGCATATTTTAATATATTATGTCCACTGGTTCCAAAAGATACATTTGCCCTAAAATTGATTCTCCTCATAAAACCAAAAATGTGTTCATGCCACCAAAGAATAAACAGAAGAAATGGAATGGCTACCTTGGAACAGAGAAGATTGAAAAGGAAGCAGGGATATTTCTCTGTTTAGGTACTCCAAAGGATGTCATTTCAAAGGATGATTAGTCTTCTTCTGCTTGGTCTCAGAAGGCAGAAATAGGAGCAATGGGTAGAAGTTTGAAGAGGCAAATATTGGCTTGATGTCAAGAAAATATTTCTAATGATTAGAGTTTTTCCAAAATTTATTGGAAGTTTCATGGGTTAGTGGCTTCCCTTTATTAGAGGTCTTCAAGCAAAGGCCAATGAGCACTTGTCAGATATGTTGTATAGAGAATTTATATTTAGTTGTGGGCTGGACAACATGTCCTCTAAGATCCATTCCAAGTCTGTAAATTTGTGGCTTTGATTCTATGATTCTGTTTTCCTGATTCCAGGGCTGGCCCTATCCATTATTCCATTATACCATCATCCTCAGAGGTTTAAACTGAAGACAAAATGTGATTGACTTTAAATGTCCATGTAATCAACTTTTAAAAAAATTGTAAAGAGTCAGAATGAGTGAGGGTAAAGTCTAAAAGAGATTATCTTAAGAAAGTTAGAGTTATGGAATACGGATAATAACGTGGAAATATGAAGATTAGGAAGATTGTCTAATCAGTGAAATAGGAATAGAAATGCTGGAGGCAGGTAGTTGGCATCATGGAACTAAAATAGGAGCAGGCACTAACAAATGAAGATTGATCAGAAAGAGAAATTATTCCTAAAATTTTAATGCAATTCAAATCATAACTTGATTCAATTAATAAATGAGCTTGTTCACTTATTAAAATGAATGGCTTTGCTTATAAAAAGTAAATTAATAAATGATATAAATGGGAAAAATGGAATTCACATAACTTTTCAGGAATACATAAATTGTATAGAGTGATGTCATATAAACCTATGACATTTCATTCTGTTGCATTTGAGAGTAAGGTAAGCTGAGGCATAAGTTCTGAGAACATTCCATTTATTGGTAAGACTAGCCGTTCACAATAAAAGGGGTCTTTAGCACTTTAGCAAGACAAAGACACAGAACAAAGGCAGAGAGATAATTTTTAGATGAAAGGAAGAGCATCCAAAAACTAGAAGGCAGCATCATACAATGGGGAAAACAATATGTTTGGTTTCAAAATCTGTAGCATCATAATTGGGAAGATAATAAATATATAGATAATATCTATTGGTTACAAAGTCTGAAATGTCACAGGCTTGGTGGCTATTATGATGCTAGAAATTGGGAATGCAGGCTAACAACAACCCTTCCTTCCATCTTAGAAATTCTGATTAATTTAGTCCACCTGCAAGAATAACTAATGGTTTATAGATAACAGATTTCTTCTAATTCTACAAGGTCAACTAGTCGTATAGAGATAACAGGTTTTCTTTTAATTAAAGTGATTTATGGGGAAACTGAACTTTTAAACTTAGAGAAGAAAACTGAATTTGTGAACTCATAAACTTCTCAACTTAACTCAGAGACAAAGAAACTTGAATTAGGCAGCCATATAAAATGTCAGCAATTATAGAGAATAGGATCAATTACAAAATAGAATTAATTTGATTTTCTCAATTCTAATTCTGAACTATCCGTTTTGGCCATCCTTTTTGTGCCAATTCATTGTACTCTTTTTTGATTGTCCTTTGTTTTGGTTAGGAAATCTTGGTAATTTGATTTGCTTTTAGCAAGCACCTCAAACCCAGGTAGGGGCAAGGCACCATTGCCAAGACTTCCAGAAGCTTTCTCTAAAATGGCTTTTACTTACCAGAAACAACTGAAATGGCAACAAGACTGCAATGGAAGCACATCTATTACTGCCATTGCTAAGTTATGCTTACATCCATCACTAAATCTTCCTGGTGCGTGATGGCATTGCAAGAGAGGTCTCTTGGTTGTCCTTTGCCATGGTACTGAGCCAGCTCATAGTGTTCAACATTACAATGCCAATGATTATTTTAGAGAAATCTTTGTCTAATCAAAGTAAACAATAAGAATAAAATAACAATATTATTTTATATTTCATTGAAATATGTTAAATGTATTCATTTAGGTGATAAAAGTAGTATCTGTAAGCTAGTGAATTTTGTGAATATAGGTCAGAAGGGATTTTAGGCAGTGGTTAACATAATCTCTCCTGAAATAATGGTAATTGCCCATTAATACTCAGATGATTTTTCTCCTATTACTGAGGGCATGAAAGTGAATGATGATAGTAGGAAGTCCATGTCTAGTTTGCAAAATAAATTTATAATTTTCACATGCATTCAAAAAATCTAAAGTTTTCCATTTAGGAATAACCACAGGGGCCAGTAGCAAATAAGGGCAACAGGATTTAGATTCATAGCAAGTCAAAATCTGAAGACAGTGTGCAAATAGCCCTGTTTACACACATTCTTTATTCAAAAGGAAGATACTGCTGAATATCATTTTCTCTGGATACATTATCTATATAAGTGCATATATACATTTTATTAGGCAAATGTGGCTTTTTTTCCTTGTTTGTAATTCATGTAAAATAGTATTTATTATTCATAGCTCTGTAAATATTGAAACAGAAAAATCAGTATAAAATTATATATTTTAGTAGACTAAAATGATATTTTTAATCAGTTTGGCTCCTCTGGCTTTTAGCATTTAATTTTAAGCTAGAAATACTTGAAGAGAGGCTGTAATAGCACTGAGAAAAGGATCCTAGAGTAGTAAGAAGTTCAAGATTTTAATTCCATTTCCTCGATGAATTAGCTATATGATCTAGACAAATTCTTTCCCTTTTCTTGACCCTAGTTCCCTCATCTGCAAAATTAACAGGTCATATAAATAACTGGATCAAATATATAAGAATGAAAGGCATTTCCCAATAGATAAATGGTCAAACCACAATACAAGCAGTTCTCAGAGAAAGAAATCACAACTATCAAGAGTCATATGGAAAATGTTCCGAAATCATTAATAATTAGATAAATGCAAGTTAAAACAACTCTGAGGAACCATATCATACCCTCTAATATTGGCAAAAATGATAAAAAAAGAAAAATGACAACTATTAGAAAGCCTGTGGGAAGATGGACATGTAAGTGCACTCTTGGTAGAGATGCAAATTGGTCTAGGCATTATGGAAAGTAAAGTCACAAAATTCTCCATACTCTTTGTCCCAGTGACATGAGTACAAGGCCGATACCCCTCCAAAAACAAAGAAAGAGACAAAAAGACAAATGTACAAAAAACATTTGTAGGAATTGCTCTTGTCACAAACAACTGGAAACAAAGGGGATGGAAATCAATTGGGAAATGACTGAACAATTATAACACATGTATTTAATTACTATAGTACAAGAAATGACAAAAATAAATAGTTTTGTAGAAACTTGGGGAGCCTCATATGAACTGACATAGAGTGAAGCAAGCAGAAGCAGAACAATTCATGCTGAAACAATATTCTGCAGAACAATAACTTTGAGAAACTTAAGAACTCTGCTTTATGTAAGGACAAATTATGACTCCATACCACTATTACTGAAGTATGCTATGTACCTCCTAATTGAGCAAAGATTCAAGGTACAAAAAGAGATATTTTTGTACATGCTAAATGTACGGTTTTGTTTTGCTTTTCTGTGCTTATGACAAGGACTGTATTTTTTTCTATATATATTGAGTGGAGAAAATGGAGAAGGGAGAGGGAAAATAGTGATAGTGTTTCCCCCAAAAAAGAGCAACTAAAGCATTTTTTAAATAAAAATGTACAGAAGAGAAATAAATGATGATAAGAAAGAAATACAAACATAATTTTGAAAGTAGCATATTATATTTCTTATATATCTTCCCCCCCCAAAAAAAACCCCTCTACAATATTTATTACCAGTGATGTCAGACTGAAATAGAAATGGGACTCTTTAAACATTCTGCATAGTGACCTAGAAAACCAGATAGTAATACTTTCTATGCTATATGGCATTTATATTTGTCTTATTAAATATTTCCCAATTACTCTTTAATATAAATTGCATATTCTCATTGTGGGCAGCATGCTTGACATGTCTGTTGGATATAATAAAGATCTGAGTTCTCATATATCCTCCTTTCCTGTGTTTTTTTGTATATGGCAATGTTTTTTGGTCCTCATAAATTTTGGCATTCATAAATTCAAAATAAAATAAAATTTTAAAATGAGGGGATTGGATTATTCAGTTGCATTTTACAAATATTTGTTAAGTTCCTACTATATTAAAAAGATTTTGATAGCCTCTGAGTGAGGTAATATACAAATTTTATTTTTCCTGAACTAGACCATGTGATGTTTCTATGATTTTCCAAAATACTAATACAACCTACCTGTACTTCCATGAAATACTATTCAAGTCAAGAGAGCTATTCTGAAACCCAGGAGGATATTCTGTTTAGCAATATTTGATAAAAATCGATCATAGAGTCACAAATTACTAGGAAGATTTTTCTTTTCCTTCAGAAGAAGAAATAAGGAATATTAATAACTATTTGAAGTATACACTAAAAACAGTAGTACCATGAATTCCATTTTATTATAACCTGAGGGTCCTTAACAGTTCCATCCAATGTATGGCACAGAAGAGAAAGATAATTAACAATAGAATGGAATTTGTGAATACCTTGAAGGAAAATGTCATTGTGTCAATTGATGGAGTTCAATTTTTTTTTTCATTGATAAAGCAAAGAAAATAGTGGGATGAAAAATTTTATTTCAGTCATAATATCTTTAGATCAATTGACATCTTTGAAATGTTAACATTTTCTATAGTCATTAAAGAAGAAAATTAAATTTTTGACAATGAGTATAGGGAATTTTTAATATATCTTCCTTCAGTCAGTATTGTATGAGGGCAAAAGAATTGAATTTCATGTGAGGAGGTTTGGGTTTAAATTTTGTCACTGTTACTTGCCACCTGCATAACCTTAAAAAAGTCAGTTAACTTCTCTTGTCCTCACTTTCCTTTATTATACCTCCATATTGAAGGACTGAGTTCAAATGATCTCTACAATTACTTAAAATTCTCATTCTATGACCTTGTGTGTTTGAATTATTCTAAAAAAAAACAACATTTCTTTTTCTTGATTCCTAGCCTGCTCCAAAGGAAGTTGAAGGCTTTTTAGAGTTAATGCAGTAATATACTAATGGTAGAAAATAATAATAGAAAATATCTATGTAAATTAATATTATCTCATTTAATTCTCACAACAATCCTTTGAGTTGGTACTCAAGATATTATCTCCCTCTTACAGATGAAAAATCCAATTGGTTAAGTGATTTTCCAGTGATCACACAATTAGTGGTAAAGGCAAGATTTGAATCCAGACCACAGATCTATCCATACCACAAGGTATGAATTAACATACCATCATAAGTATTCTGCTTTAGTGTAATGTACATCTATATCAAGTATCTGCCTTTCAAGAAAAAAAAAAACCTACAAAAGTAGACAAATGTCTCAGAGGTTATTTGAATAATTGTAAAAATGGTCAAAATCAAACTTTCATTTTTATGTGGTTCATTTCACACCAATGGATATAGCCATAGTTTCAGAGAACAGCCTAGACACTGGAAAGAATCTGGCTCAGGCACTCAACATTTCCTGTTCCTAATTATAATACATTATCATTAACTTTTTATTCATCCTGTTAGTGGTATTTATTGGGGATCGAATTATGGCTAAAGTTTGAGGCCTGGCTGTTTGCCTGCTAATAGTCAGCATAATTAATAAAACATTTGTAAATGTTTTATCTTTCCCGTTCATTCTGGCATTTTTCCTTGCAACAATATTTTACACCTCGGGGAATTATTTGTCTATTTTAGACATTTGCTGAAAGTTCATTTTTTGTTAATACTGTGTCTACTTGATGCCCAGATTTCCCTGTGAAAAACAGAATAATTCAGTAATCTAAAATGCAGCTGCTCAGGGAGACCTTAAATGCCAAAGAGATGCTAAAAATGCTGAGGAGCACTTTGATTAGGCCCTAAGCAGGGTCAAGGTAGAAAGTTAAAAAATAAAAAAGATCAAAAAGTTGAATTAAGCAGCAATAAATAACAAGGAAGGTTTATTTTAAATGATGTGTAAACTAAACCAGGTATCTGTTTCTTTACATTTTGCTTCAATTCATATTTTTTATAGTGGCAAATAGAAATAATCATTATTTCCTCAAAAAGAAATCATATTCCTTAGGCCTTATCAAGGCATGGATGTAAAGCTTGGATTGTAAAGGTTATATCAATGGAAATTTGGGCAAGGGTCTAAGGAGATCAAAAACAGCACTGGTTACAGTATTGGTTAGAGATTATATGTTATGTAAATTTGTTGTATCTTAAGAGGAAAAAAATGACAATTTTCTAATGTGATTGACCATTGTTAGAATCACATGTCTGCTTGCAGATAGTATAAAAGTGAAAATTAAAATAAAATTAGAATAAAAGATAGATGAACATACAATGTACAAACGTGGTAGTATTCAAACCATTTCATCTAGAGATAGGAGACCCAGGCTTAAATCTGTTATGCTAATTCTGCTGTATGACTAAAGACCTGAAGATCTTCCCTGCCCCTTGACCCCTTTATAGGCTTAGGTGAGTCTGAGAGCCTTCCCTGATTTGAAAATATACTCTGCTCTCTAATAGGTTGAATGTGGTTACATGGAGCCTGCGGCAGGAGGCTTGTTTTTTCTGGAACTCCCATATCTTGTTACTTTGTGATTGGGCAGTGGGTCAAAAGGGTTGTGACATTCTCTGACCCAGGAGAACTCTACATATACCCTGATGTGAGGTTTTGCTTTGGGGCTCACTTTGGGAAAAGTTGTGTGATTTGGCCAGATGAGACTCTGGGCAGCCACTGAGCACACCCATCTTTGAAAACCCAGATGCTTGTGCTTCCCTCTCTGGTGACTAACTAGGTATGGATGTAATGATCAGACAGCTGGAAGACCTGTCTGCTAAATTATGTTATTTTCTGTTTTAACTTCTGTTTGTATTCTCTGAAGTTCAAGGTACTGACTTTTTCCCCCGAACTAGGTAAATGATATGTTTAATTAAAGTAAGATTGTTAACCCATTTTGAGTTGCTTTCCTTTAGAAAAGCAGATCTAAGAAGCTGTGCTAGTAGCCATCCTGGGTATGCTAGGGTGCTTGCTGCTACAATGACTTTGGACAACTCAGTTAACCAGTTATCCTGCCTCTCCTCATCTATCAAATGGCATGTTTGGACTAGATGTTCCCTAATGTCCATAAAAGCTTAACCCATATAAAGCAGTCACTACAACATGGAGACCTCCTGGGGCAGGAAACATTTGCTATCTCTTTCACAAAGAGAAACATGGAAGCAAGGGAAAACAATGTGGAATACAAACTCATTTACAAATCATTGTGAAGGAGAATTGCAGAAGATTACAGGTCGTTTAATAAAAAACATAGTGAAAGTAGAGGAAGAGGGAAAAAAATACTCAGTATACAGTTGAAATGAGACAAGAAATAGCATTCCCAGGGCACCTAAAAAGGAATTGGAAGGACAACAAATAGAAAATGGAGCATAACTGTCTGGCTTTCTTTTGTGATTTATTCTCTTTATTGATGGCAGTGAAGCCACTATATTTGGGTTCTAACACCTCAATCCTCATTGTGTTATATGAAGAAACAAATGTCAGAGGAAGAAATATGGAATATTCTCTAGATCTGACTGTTTTTGTATGTTAAAAATTGATGCTTAAATCAATATAGCTTTGAAATCACTGAGGAATCAGTTCTGAAGTAATCTGAAAAAAAAAGAGGGAAATATCTAAAATAAAATAAAAAGGGGGAAAAACAAAGGACACATAATAACTAAAGATGTAAGTCAAATGATATCAACAACTGCCAACACATGAAACTACTATCTCAATTCTACATAATATTTTTCCATTCACATGGTGCCAATATTCCACATTGACAAATAAAAAGAGAAAATTATTTGTTATAGACTATTATCTATAGCAGAGTACGTATTCACAGTGACATATGTGCTTGGGAATTATAGAGAATATAAAAGCCATCTCTATTAATTCATGGATTGTTTAAAAAATTACTCTAGAACAAATTTCAGCCTTAAAATGTGCCTTCCAAAAAAGGCATCTCTCTTCCATGCATATGTTAAGGTACTGCAAGATTCTCTGGTAGGTGGGTAACTGATCAATGATCTTCTGACTATGAATAACCATGACACTGACTGATTATTACTGTTCCAATCAGGCATACATTAATAATTGAAGTCTTTGGAGTGTTCACGGAAAACTAGCATCTTTGGTGAGAGGGCTTACTGAGTCCTTTTCAGGGCTGTTCATCCACCTTTGGTGTCTACCTTTCATTCAACTCTCTCATGTGACTCCAAGGGTACATAGCATGCACATTGGCCAAACCCAGGGAAAGCATCTCAGCAAATGGGCTAAACTAGGTTGAGGGTAACCTATGGGCCTCAAACCCACAAGTTAATGGAATATGTACCCCAAGCCTATGAATGTTCCCTCCATTGCTCCAATGTCCATGAAGGCAGCTGAAAGAGGTACCATGGAGAACTTAGAACTTTATCAGAAATCAAAGAGGACGAGGTCATTCATTGTACCCTGGGCTATTGCCAGTTGTCCTGACTTGTTTCTTGAAACTGGACTTCAATGATTTTGGAAAACAGAGTGAGGCCAATGACTTTGTACAACTCTACCTCACCTAAATTCAATTCACGTGCAAGTTAAGACATCACCCCATGATGCATTGGTCTTCTTTTAAATAGACAAACAACATTAATCATTAATTCTTGATAATTCAACAGGCTATAGGTAGATTGTGCCTACAAAAGTTTCTTTTTTTTTTCATTGTTAAGGAGGATGATCCTGAGGAAGCTCAAAAGGACAAGGTATTTCCTACAGATAAGACTGTGTCCTTCAAATGACCCTACTTGCAGGTAAAATTGTGCTGATTTCATTAAGCTCAAAGATAATATATGTCCTCCCTAAAAACCCTAGTCACTCAAGAATGATTGTCCTAGTAATC
>JAQQSV010023051.1:0-10452 GCA_028646515.1 Pseudochirops corinnae
ATTTAAACTCATGAATTTGAGAAATCTATAGGAAAAATTCCAAATTAGAACAGTTTTTATCTCCCCAAACCAGTAAAGACTGCAGAAAAGACCTGGGTCAACATAAGTAATTCAGTACAAAAAAGATAACTTCACATTTATAATTAACTAGTCAAGGCAATACCAATCATTATAGTAGGATTAAACACAATTGAAAACTTATTTGGTTTAATCACCAAATTAAAAAGTAGGCTACAAAGGAGCAAGGGGGAATGGAACGCAACAGATGATTATTTATGGTAAAGATAAAGAATGAAAAGAATAATATTTTAAAATGGAAAACAAGATGGGAAGGTGACTGTAAATAATCAGAATGTCAAAATTTATTGGAGAAGTCAAGATTATTTTTATTTTTGTTTTTCTTAATGGAGCTGAAAGTATTTATGAGCAACTAGTGGTACTACCAAGCTTGCATTGAGTTTTCTCAAAATGTAATCCCTCACTCCCTTCTTTCTGTGCCTTGGGTTTTTTCTACCTTCTTTTTCCCTCACGGCATTAATTTCCTCTTCAAATTCCCATTGAATGGTAGGTCTGAGTTTTGAAACTGAAAATTTGCTTACCTAAATTGTTCTTCCCTTAAAATCTTTGGGTTCTAATTATTTCTTGGAGGAATCTAGTCCTGAGTATTACTTTTTTCCCCTCTAATGCACTATACTCTCAATTAAATATAAGGCTTGAACATGTCACCAATATGCAATGGCAAATTCAGATTTGTGTTTATAAAACTTCAATAACTTTAATTCTGCCTCCTTCTTGGATTTTGTCTCTGTTTTCCATCTTGTTCTCCCTCCCTGCTTCCCCCTCTGCATCTCCTATTTCTAATCTCATTGCTATCATTCAAGCATGCAGAACTGGAACAAATTTGAATGACCATCTGGATTTTAATATATTATCACACACATGCTGAGGAATACTTAAAATAAAACTGATTACGGAAATGGCAATTTTAAAAGTGACCAGAGGATGCTGTCCTAGAAAGAGAGAGAAAAATCAGAGTCTGTTCCACTGTCTTCCTTTCTTTCTATTTCTTCCTCCATTAGATAATGGGGTAGCTAGGTTGTGTAGTGGATGGAGTACCAGTTCTGGAATCAAGAGGAACTGAATTAAAATCTGAGCTAGCTACTAGCTGACGCTGGGTAGTTTAACCCTGTTTGTTTCAGTTCTTCATCAGTAAAATGAACTGGAGAAGTAAATGACAAACCATTCCAGTATCCTTACCAAGAAAACCCCAAATGGGGTCATGAAAAGTCAGACAAGACTGAGCAACAACAGCAACAAATTTGCTGGGTGGGGAGTGGAGATGACAGGAGAGTAGATCTCAACCTCAGGGAAGGAACCAGGAAATCTCCATTCTTACAAATGGTCCTGTTCTTGCATCAGTGGGAAGCTCTGAAATTCAGTCCCTTGTTCCTTAGAGCATATTCTTCTCATTGGTAAGTTGTGATGCCTTATGATGCTTATCACAACCCCATGCTGGCAGAGTTCAATATATAAAATCTGACCGATTCTTTTTAGTCTTCAACCTCTGTCATTCTGCACAAAGGTCAAAATTCCTCATCTGTCCTTTTTCTATTTTACTTCTCTTTATTTTTCTTACTTGCAAGTATAGTATATTTTCTTACTTTCAAGTATAGTTTGCCTCTCTAAGTAGTTTGTCTTCAGATAAAATCTGAATTGAGTTTAGAGATTACTGAAGAAGGGATTGATAACCAGAAGGCAAAACTAATACCAGCTCTCCTTTTTCCACGCCCAAGGCTTCTTTTTGCTAAGCTTCAAAAGGTGAGCTACCTATAAAATTCAGGAATTTTAGAGTTCTCTTTTAATGAGAATATATTTTAAATCTTACTATTAAAGGATGTGTATTAGAGAAATAAGAAAGATTTGTTGTGTTATGAACTGGTCCTATGATTTCATCAGTGTTGGGGAAATTCTTGTGAAAATCTATCTATCAATGAAAATCAGAGAGATTATGTAATTTACCAGTCATGGTCATTGCAACTAGAATGTATCAGAGACAAGACCTGAATCCAAGTTTTGCTGATTTGAAAAACTTCTTTCCATTTTCTATAGCATACTACTTCTCCATACCCACAACCCAAAATCAACAACAATAATAACACTGATGATGATGATGATGAAGAAGAACAAAGAATGAAAGAGGATAGGCTACATTTAACAAATTCTAACTTTAAATTTGAGCACGAATGGATTGAATTCTTCCATTAATTTGAGAAGCAGGGACTTTCTAATAAGCTAGATAGAATGGCTGCCATAGAAACCTTTCATTAGATAGATAGATAGATAGATAGATAGATAGATAGATAGATAGATAGATAGAGATAGATAGAAAGATAGATAGATAGATAGATAGATAGATAGATAGATAGATAGATAGATAAATAGATAGCTATATAGATGGAACATTGGTTAGGTACTTACTCTTAGCTACAGGCACTGTGCTAAGTGATAGGAATATAGATACAACCTAGCAAGATAGTCCCTAAGCTCAAAGAGTTTATATTTTGATGAGAGAAAGCAATGTATTATAAGGATATTAGAAAGAATAAAGGAGGGAAGGGGGCATTGTGGCAGGTAAAAAGAAGTAGATGGATTCTTGGGAAAAATCTAGATGAAAATAGGGAAAATAGGCTTGAGATTTTTCCTAGAAATGTGGTCATGTGGAGTCACCAAAGAGGAGAAGAGGTACCCAGGGCAGAGGTCTCCCAGTGAAGGTATGTGGCAGGTCAGAAAAGGAGATGGAATTAGAGTCTATTTGATAGTGATAGGAAAAGCAAACTTCATTGATGCATAAGTAATTCTTGGCAGATGAAATATAAGTATAGATCGATCTCTGCAGTCTATTGGCATATTCTGCTCTCCATTTAGCCTTGCTAAACTGAGATATTTGGTTGTCTGGTGTACTTTTTCGTAATGCTTAGTGCTAAAAACACTGCTAAAATACCAAGTTACTACAACTGTTAGCTATCTAGGGGCAAGAAATGAAAGATGTTAGTTAGCCAAGCAAGATTCTATTTCTGGGAAATCCTATCCTAATACTTTTTTTCAAATGCTTTTTCTCTACTCATATAGGAATACTTCTCAGTTGAGGTTGATACTGAGTTAGTAGATTCCTGCCAGTACCCTTGTGGAAAAAAAAAAAAAAGCTGCCCTCACCTGTTAATCTGGAAAGTTTTTCATAAAAATCTAAATTCTAACTATTTTTTTCTTTTCCTTTCTCTTCACTTCTCTCATGGTCAATAAGAAATAAGATGCTAACTCTCTTCAATCTATCCCTTTTTCTCTCCCATAGTCACATGTCTCATAGAACATGGGGTCCAGAATTCACAGTGATTGTGGCAGCATGCCTTTGGGGTCTTGCTGCAAGTTTGAGCTAACTGGCAATGACACATTTCTCATCTGTTCTATTTAGGGTCCTTCTTTTGGGATTTCATGTTAAAGTTGTACAGAATGAAACATTGCACTATGCATATGGAACCTATTTTTTTCTTTAGCCTAAATCAGTACTATCTGGGCAACCAGGCTTCATATAGATGAAAGGACATAGAATAATTATATGGTGTTTGTTACATGTTAGCATTCCAGAGCAAAAGAAGACATACATAGCTATTCCCTTACACACACCTCTCACAGATTATACTGCTTAACAAAAATCAAAAAACTTCCATCATATGTATCTAATAAGCTATCCTTTGCTTAGCTTTCATTAAAACTATTCCTTAAATTCCATAAATGGAGAGAAGTGGGAAACCTTCACTCATCATCCTATTCTTAACAGGAAGAGGGACATTAAAGCATCCCATATTAATTACTCAGATGACTTTATATTATTTGAGCAAATCATTTGAAACTTCAAAATATTCTGAAAGAAATATGTACTTTAAATGTTCAGCTTCAAAAATGCTTTCCTAAGTGACAATTAAATTTAGGACCAATTTGGGTGAATGACACACAAAGAAGACATTAGGATGCATTAGAATGGTTTCATGTAATCTCACTTGTTCCTACTTTTCCATGAGGCAGCATGATGGGTGGTGACAGAAAAGTATAGGGATATTCTCTCAGATAAAAGGCACAGAGCTAATCAAATCACATATTTACATAAGGTTTTAGAATAAAAAAGTCTGCCAAGGCAGCTATCATGTTGCTGGTGACAGATGGGGTCAGGAAACGTAAACTAGCAATAAAAGATTTATAAAAATCAACCAGGAGGGTCTACTCAAGATGAGGAATGTAGACTTATAACTATGCCACATTGGCAAGCTTGCTGAGATTTTAAGCAGCTAGTTATAATTATGACAGTGTGTGGTTTAAGCCTTCAGTATACAAAATTTGTATAAGAAAAAATCATAAGAGAATGGAAACACATTCAAACCTGGTTATTATTCCTTTACTTTCAAAATAAAAATAATCTCCCTTGTCTATTTTCAATCAATAATAGTTAATAGACAATCATTACTTTCCTCATCACTTACTATAAATGCTCTCATATATTAAAACTTTATGCATATGACCTATTTTCATTAGCTCATTTTTCAGTTTTTGATAACTCAAGTTTTTAAAAATGTTTTAATATATAGAACAAATCCTCATTTAATCAACTCTTCAAAATGCCCGTTAGCAATTTGTAAACTTTCATTGTCCATGTATCCACATAAATTTCACTATCATTGTATCCAAGTTCTATAAAATAAAAATTTTGGGAATTCTTTGGTACTTTGGTTGATCTATGTGAACACTTCCCCTCCCAGTAGAGATGAAAACATTTCACTCCTTATTCAGTATAATTCTTGCCATGTTTTTCCATAAGTCTTTCATCAGACATTTTTAATGTAGACTAGAGATGTTCTTATAATTATTTTAGTATCTCAGGGATGAAATCACACATGAAACATGTATTAAATTTACATATCGTTCAAACTTTCACACATCTTGTGATATCAATGTGCCATTAGGAATGATCGTTAATAGACTCACATTTATTTGTGACAGGTCTATGTCTTTTTCAGTCAAATGTTTCCACTATGACACATTTATTCCTCTCCATATGTTATCATTTACAATATGCCATACACAGCTCATAACACCTAGCATGCAATGTATCTTTTCAAAGCACCCTGAGTTATTTATAGTTTTTATTAGTGAGAATTTTTGATATTTCAAAACCAATAACCAAAGAGATCATGGCAAGAAAACTGGTATTAAAGAAACTTTTTTGCAATAGTGAGTAACTTAAAATCATTAAAAAAAAATTTTGTATTTCCCAAATTTAATACTACCCAGTGCTTTCCTCCTACTTAATTTCAGAATTGATCATACTCCTTTCCCAGCACATATCTAAGACATTCATGTCAATAGACTCTTTAAATACATTTCTTACAGTTGACTCTTATGTTACAGTCAGTAATGTACAATTAATCTCCTTTATGTTTCCCTTCTCTCTAAGTTAAACCCCAATTATAAAATTATGAATGCTGGGTAAGAAAGTGAAGACTTTAAGGCACAGCTGATATTTTCATGGCTGATGTCAATTGAATATAAGGGCTTCAGAGGGAAAGGGATATCAAGGAGGGGGAGTTAAAAGCTTTGTTAAGGTGATGACGTTTGAGAATAGGATTTCATTTTCAGTATATTATTTAAACTGCAAAATAGTGATGGGTTGTTGGTTAGAGATAGAATACTTTTAATAAGAGACATACTTATTCATGTATATGTATGTGAATATATATAAAGACAATACATATGTGTATAAATATGTAATATATACATATATGTGTGTAATTTATAGTATTAGGAATCTTATTTTAGTGCTTTAAATTGAATTTGGAGAAAGACACTACATGTGGCCACAAAGTCAAATGCCACAGAACATATTAAGCAAAACATAAGAAAATATCTCTATATAACATCAGTAATTCACAGGAAACAATGTTCAAAAAAAGAACTAGGAATAATCCATGGCCTCACATGTCTATACATAAGTATCCATATAGTCCAATATACACTACAAATTGGAGATTTACATGCAAAAAAATGAATGTGCTCTCTCAGAAGAAGTTGGATATCATGCAATAAAATTATTTAGAGGAAATCAGCACAAGAACAATGGGAAGCTCTTAAGAATCAAATCTTTAACTCACAAAGAAACATAATTCCAATGAAAATAAGGTGAAGTTACTAAACAGAAACTGCTCTGGATACGCAAGGAACTGTTTAAGGAACTTAGTTGTCAGCAAGTAAAAATTTAGACCCTTTAGAGAAAAGAATCATTTTTGTTTTGTCTTTTTGTGCCAAGTGCCTAGCACACTGTCTGGAGATGGTTAGTACTTAATACTTGTTGAAACAAATTGAACAGAAATTTCAAAGATATATACAGAAGACTGAAACAAAGGCAAATAAAAATGAGGAATATAAAACTGTGATGTGACCCTGGAAGAATAGCTTCAAATATGAAAATTAAGAATGAGCTAAGGTTGATGGCAAGTATGGGCTAAGTTCCACTAATCTCGTTTCTGCTTATTTTATTAAGGAGGTTTAATTTTGGATTAGAAAAAGCAGAAATCCAATTGTAAAAAAAAAAAAAAGGCTATCTACCCTCTACAATAAGCAGATAGCAAGAGATCATTCATCTGCCACTTATCAATCAACAAGCATTTATTAGGCACCTCCTCTTTGCCAACCACCATGTTAGGCACTGGGGATACAAAGAAAACAAAAGTCCTACCTTCAAGCAACATAATTTTTATTGGAGGAGAGAACCTATATATAAATTACCTCCTTGTTTTGCAGTTGGTTTCACTTATTTGGGACCTCACTGACTTCTCCACCATGCCCCCAGTAAACTCATCATCGGGAATATCATTAACTTGCAAGATCTAATCAGCATTGCCACTCATAGTTCATCAGTGTTCTTTGCCTCCCTGATAGAGTGTACGATGATGAACTCCTCAATGTCCATTTAAGGAGGAGGGAGAGACAAATAAATGAATGAATGAATGAATGAATGAATACATATACATACATATACATGTACATATGTATACTTATGTATATATGTGTATATATGTATGTATATACAAATGTGTATATCTATATCTATCTATCTATTTATCTATCTATCTATCTACCTATCTATCTATGAAACTTCTCAGATATTTCCCCACTGACTGAACTTATTTGAAATTTCTGTGACTCCTTTGGTTGAACTCATTTTGAATTCGTTTCACTTGTCCAAGCATGTTCATTGTGGTTTTTTTTTCCACTTAATAAGTATTTGCCCCCAAATCCCTTTTAAGTTTTCTTTTGTATATCTTCACTCACTAGATTATAAATTTCCTTTGGGACAGGGATTATCTTTTCTTGTTTGTGTCCACAGCATTCGGCTCTTGGTTTACTTGTTTCTTTTTTTATAACAATGTCAGAACATATTCCTAGCAGAGGTCAAAGGGAATGACCTTACTCTCCTATTACTAGTTTGTTCTTCAAGATAAGTTTGCAATTACCATAGAAGTGAATGAGTGTAACTTTTTTTTACCACAATCTCACAAGTATAATTTCATTGCTTTTCTCTTTTCTTGCCTATTTTATGGGTATGTGTGGGTCTTTCTACATGAAGATGAACATTTTAAAAGGATTGTAAAAGAACTGTTTAAAAGAAATGTTTGATAGGCAGTTTATAATGTGGAATTAGAGCTCAGGAGATACTATAAGGTTGAATATATATTTCTCTGAGTCATATGAATAGAGATGATTATAAATCATGGGATCTGATGAAATCATTTTAGTCATGGCCCCAAGATTGAGCATATACTGTTTTGGGATGAAAATGTGGAAGATGATGATCTCTAAAATAAAATTAGGATAGATTTAATAGAGAAAAAAGGACCAAGAAAGATAAATGATAATAGAGTTAAAAATGAACAAGCTTGCTCCCAAAGATAAGATATGAAAATACACTTCCCTCTCTCTGTTCAGAGACGGGGGACTATGGTATAGAATACTACGGAAATGTCAGGATTTTTCAGTAGACTCTAGTCGATTGAATTTTTCCACCCTCTATTTTTGATTCTCTGTGCTAAATTATAGCTCACTTAGAAGGCGAGGCAAGCAAGACAATTCGGGACATTTAAGTAATATCAATAAATAAAATTAACTTTTTTGAAGAACATTGATAACTTTGGAAAGAATAGTTTTAGTTAAATGTTGAAGTCAAAAGGCAGATGTCAGTGGCCCAAGAAATAAGTAAAAAGAAAAAAGAAGAAGTGAGGTAGGATAGTCAGATTTTCACAATTTCCCAGTGTAAGTATATTTATATCTCCCTCTGAGAAGCTGGAGTTATGTGGTGAGCACCTTGACACACCTGACCCAAGGTATAAAGAGGAGGAAACATAGCCAGTGACATTGAGAGTAGTGCTTAGTTGAGGATGGTTTGCTTCTTTTCAAATAGTATAGTTGTGACATTTCCTTATCTCTATTTCATCATTTAGTGAATATTTAGGAAAAAATACAAAAGACCCATTGACCTTATATGTTTAGAGCGTGTACCACTGTTGAGAAAATGGCAGATCCTTTCCCATGATTTACACATCCCTCACAAGTCTCCAGATTTTTTTTTAGAAGAAAACAAACTTTAAGAAAAGTGCAATCACTGTTGGTGGAGCTGTGAACTGCTCCAACCATTCTAGAGAACAATTTGAAACCATGCTCAAAGGGTTATAAAATTGTAAAAAACCCTTTGATCCAGCAATACCTCTGCTAGGTCTATATCCCAAAGACATAAAAAAGGAAAATGACCTATTGGTACAAAAATGTTTATAGCATCTCTTCTATGATGGCTAAGAATTGGAAATAGAAAGGATGCCCATCAATTAGAGAATTGTAAGAGGAAGTGTGGTATATGATTGTGATGGAATATTATTATGCTATAAGAAATGACAAGCAGGATGATTTTACAAAAACCTGGAAAGATTTACATGAACTGAAGCAAAGTGAAGTGAGCAGAACCAGGAGAACAGTGTGCACAGTAACAGTAATATTGTACGATGAACTGGGAATGCATTATTCTCAGCAAGGCAATGATTCAAGACTGTCCCAAAGGACTAATGATGAAGCATACTACCACCTCCAGAACAAGAATCAACATTGTTTAAATATAGATTGTAGTGTGCAAATATTTCACTTTCTTTCATTCTGTTTATTTGATTCTTCTCATACAACATGAGTAATATGGAAATATTTTATATGACTGCATATTTATAACTTATATATTGTCATGCAGGAGAGGGGTAAAGAGAGAGGGACAGAATATGAAACTCAAAAGTATAAAAAATGTTAAAAATTATTTTAACATCAGTGGAGAAAAATAAATTTAAAAATTAAAGGTACAATCATTTTCATGTAGTATTTTTTTGCTCACAAAATAATGGTACAACAAACTCAAAAACCACCCCCCAAAACTTTACAATTTGCTTACATGTTGCTACATTTCTATTGAAATTCTATTGAGGAATTTCTATTGAGGAATAGCGAGAGAGAGAGAGAGAGAGAGAGAGAGAGGGGGGAATATATTATTATTATAGTTAGAAAATTATACAACAATTATATAATTATAGTTAGAAAATAATTTTGGTTTTGTACAGTTAAATATGCTCATGTGCTGAGAAAGGAATATTAATTAGAAATAATAATCTGTACTAGTAGTATAGGTATATAATGAAATAATATATGGAATTACAGTTCAAGTAAATTATTATATTGAAGTATACCTTAGGAATCACTGAAAATCTAGCTATCTGTCCTTATTTCCATATCACTCTTTTTACTTATTTATTTCTTTTCTTGAAATCTGCTTTTTGACTTTAGCCCTCAAGTAAAACAATTCTTTCCAAAGTTACTAATGTTCTTTTAAAAATGATGATACAGTAGAGTCATACCCAAACTAAGAATGTTAGAGGTGCAGATTAGAATAACATTGAAAGGTAGAGGTGCTCTTTCATTTGCATCATAAACATCAAATTCTGTGATAATATTATTGAACATCATGCCAGGAAAGGATTTGAATCGTACTATGAAGACCTGAGTCTTAATGCCTCGATTAGCAATTTCAATATTATTTTGAGGATAATAGATTAAAAGTCATAGAATTATCATTATGCTTTGTTCGCTTCTCCAACATTTCATTCTTTAGATATCATGGTATATATTTGTAGGCATGGATACAAAAAAAAAAAAGAAACTGAACTAGCTAGAGTGTTTTCTTCATTTTTTTAAAACAAAGAAATATACTCTTTGACAATTTTACTTATTATTATTCTACAATAGCCTAACTATTGTTACATATTTAAGTTTGTATACTATATATAAAAAGACATTGGAATAATTTGTTTCTTTTCTGTT
>JAQQSV010023052.1:0-10452 GCA_028646515.1 Pseudochirops corinnae
TTTGAAATTCTTTTTCCATCTGGAAAATTCAGTTTTTTAAGGCATTCTTCTCCTCATTGGCTTTTTGGGCCTCTTTTGCCATTTGACTTAATCTATTTTTTAAGGTGTTATTTTCTTCAGTCAGGTTGTTGACTCTCTTTTCATGATTTTCTTGCATCATTCTCATTTCTCTTACCAATTTTTCCTCCACTTTTCTTACTTGATTTTCAAAATTGTTCTTGAGCTCCTTCATAGCCTACAACCAGTTCATATTTTTCTTAGAAGCTTTTGGTGCAGGAGTTCTGACTATGTTGTCTTCCTCCTGTTCCATGCTTTGATCCTTTTTGTCCCCCCAAAAGGGATCTAAAGTTGGATTGCTGTACTTGCTTTGTTTCTTTTGTTTGCTCATGTTGCCACTCAATTACTTGACTTTTGAGCTCTTTGCCACAGTAGAACTCTGTTTCCAGAGGGGAGAGCTTTGTCCCAAATCACTGGGGTTTTTGCATCTGCTGAAGTTATTAGGAGGGTGCTGTCTCTGTAGCTCCCACAAACTTCTGGCTCACTGGTCACACACCTCAGGACCACAACCCTAGACCAAGATCCAGATCCAGGCAGGTTAAAACAAGAGCAATTACCCTCTGAATGTTCACTTGGTTCCCCTATGATCTGCAGGCTGGGAGCTCTGAAGCAGCCACATGGAGGTGGCAGCCATGGCCGTTGCACCTCTGCCCCTTCTAGCTCTGGGGGCAGGGGCCAGACCCGCTCCTTCATCCCCCCCCCCCCCCCAGTTCCAACAGAGTTCTACACTGACCTCTCACTTTTTGTTTGGCATTTATAGGTTGATAATTCTGGTAACAGCCACTGCTGCTGGTGATCCACTCTCCCAAAATCCACTTCAGCCTCTGCTAGCAGGAGCCACCCTAGGGCTAAAACTGTGGGCTCATGTGGGGCTGGGCTTGGCTCCCAGAGCACTACGATGAACCCTTCCTGCTGGGCTTCCTTCTTCAGCAGGAGATTTGTTTCTCTCTGTCACTTTGTGGGTTCTGTAGCTGTAAAATTTGTTTAGAGTCATATTTTATAGGTATTTGAGGTGGTTATGGGGGGAGCCAGGGAGTTTTCCTGCTTCTGCGCTGCTGTCTTGGCTCTGCCCCCTTCCACAAGCATTTATTGAGTGCCTACTATGTTCCAGAAACTGTACAATTAATGAGTGTCCAGAACGGGTGGTAACATTGTGAATTCCAAAAGGTTCTGGAGTAGTAGGGTCCCTGGAATAGTAGGAAAACTACTACATCAGAGAGGTTGGCAATAGACAAGACTCATCTGAACCTGGATATTTTACCCACAGATTAATGCCAGGGGTGGTCAAGACAATGCCCAGTTGAGGTGACATATCAAAAGGTTGATTAGCAGTATTGGAAAACTCTACCATGTCCTGATAAGGCTTAAATATTAGCCTCAAAGCTGATTGTAACCACAGTTTTAAGTTGTTTCTGAATTTTGTTCTAATTGTTATGTTAATGAGTTCTATGATTCATTCTATGGTTAACATTTCTTTCTTAGTAGGAATAAACTGCTTATATGATGTTGTTGTTGGTCAGTCTTATCAGTCATGTCTGACTTTTTGTGACCCCATCTGGAATTTTCTTGCCAAAGATACATATTATGTATTGGGTATCTCTTTTCTTACTTAGGATTTTGAGGGGTTGGGGAGAAACTCTAGATACATGAACCATAAATAAAACAATCCCTAGAGTGCTGGAGTGAGAAACTTAAACCAACAAATATGAGACTAGGAAGCCTGATCCCCATAACTAGAGGTCAGGCTTTCCCCAGGCTGAACATAATTGAGGAACTGAATGTCTGGGTACAGAACAGGGAGTGGTTCAAAGTTCTAAACCCTGTGAGCCCAGCTATTACCTCTCAACGTTAAATACACAAGATCCACAGGTGTGAATTGGCAGAAAATTTAACAAGCATAATTTAGTAAGATAACTACTGCGATACTCTCCCAGAACACTGATATTTAAAATGTCATCACATAATGCAGTTTGTGGGACTCCTGAATAAGAGTTTTTACATTTTACCTCAGTTCTGCACTGCCAAATGATTCCTCCCAGATCTACATCTTTTGGCAAACCACGCCAGAGCTGGGGCTCATCCTCCTGTCAGTGGCTGATAGTGGGCCCTAATACTGAAGGTCTCCTTGTCACCAAAGAGCTCTGACATATAGAGACACATGAGTCCCAACCTCTTGAATAATGAATTTGACTCCAAGATGGGACATGACTCTCTCAAGCTATTTAGTCACCTCCGATCAAAGAAACATAAAGCAGAAGAGGCAACCAGAGGCCCAGGTTCAAGTCATCTAAGTTGAACCTCTTGGCTCTAGCTGCCATATGTGAGTAGTTGCCAGAGAAGGTAACAACAACCTTCTCTCCTAACCCCTTTAGGGATGAAATCAAAGAGTTCTGGCATCATTTGTAGATGAGAAGAAGAAGGTTAAGATGAAGATGAAGATGAAGAGGAAGAAGAAGATGAAGAAGAAGAATGAGGAGGACGAGGATAAAGATGAAGAAGAGGAGGAGGAGGAGGAAGAAGGATTTGGAGGAGAGGAAGGGGAAAGGAAGGAAGAGGAGGAGGAGAAGGAACAGAAGAAGAAGAAGAAGAAGAAGAAGAAGAAGAAGAAGAAGAAGAAGAGGAAGAAGAAGAAGAAGAAGAGGAAGAAGAAGAAGGAGAAGAAGGAGAAGAAAAAGGAGGGGGAGGGGAAGAAGAAGAAGAAGAGAGAAAGAGATAGAAAGATGGAGTTGGAGGGTGAGTAACTCATTTTTAAAGATTCATTGAGTCATTGGCTCTTCCTGGTCAGTAGCCAACAAGGGAATGACTTTGTCATTTCCAAGGTGCCTGAGTTCTTTAACACTGACCAGAAGTAAGCAGAGCAGTTCTGCTCATACTCCATGCACATCCTGTTACATATAGATTATGCACAAAATAAATAAAAGGTAGTTTTTGGAGGGAGGGAGGGACTTAGCAATTGAGCAGGAGGAGGGGGGAGAAAAATTTGGAAACAATTTTGCAGATGGTGGACTCCAAGAGGCAAAGGTGAAGAGGGAGTACATTCCAGAAATGGGGAACAGCCTAGTTAAAAATATGGAATCAAAAGATAGAGCATAGCAAAAGAGGAATAAATAGGTCAAAGTAGAGGGATGATTCTGCATGTAATTTGGTGAGGGGAATAATGTATGAAATAACCAGAAAAATAGGAAGGGGTCTGAATGTGATCATCTTTAAATGCCAAACAGTGACTTTATAAATTTTACTCTACAGGTAATAGGAAGCCCCTGGAGTTTATTGAGTATAGGCTGAATGACTGAATCCAAATAATAATAATTATTAATGGACTAATGTTAACATAGATCAAGATTTCTAGTGGAGTACCTTAGGATCCTGTCCTTCCTCATTAACTTTTTTTTTTTCAAAATCATTGACTCAGATAAAGGAATAAATGGCATGATTATCAAATCTGATGATAAAATGAAGCCATGACGTATTGCTTATACTATCAATGAGAAAATCAGGATCCAAAAAGATATCCAAAAGTTAGAACTATGAGTCAAATCTAATAAAACAAAAGTTAATATGCATAAATGTAAAGTCGTATACCTGGGTTTAAAAAATCAACTTCATAATAAAATGGAAGGAATGGTTAACTAGAAGTAACTCAGCTGAAAAAGATCTGAGATTTTAGTGGACTACAAGTTCAATATGAGTCAGTAGTGTGATGTGACTGTCAAAAAGTTTGTCAGTCTGTAAACATTTAGTAAGCACCTACTATGTGCCAGGTGGCACAGTGAATAGTGTGCTGTGGGTCCGGAGAGAAAGGCTCCCTCTTCATGAGTTCAAATCCAGCCTCAGACACTTATTAGCTATGTGACCCTGGGCAAGTCACTTAACCCTGTTTGCCCCAGTTCCTCATCTATAAAATGAACTAGAAAAGGAAATGGCAAAGTATTCCAGTATCTCTGCCAAGAAAACTCCAAATGGAGTGGTGAAGATTAAGACATGACTAAAACAACTCAACAATAACATTTATTAAGCACCTATCATGTACTGTAGTGTATGTATATACCAGTTTACAAGCTATTTGTTACAAAATTTTAAGTGATCAAAATGGCTTTGGTTCAAAGGATTTGTCAGGAATATTTCCCCATTTTTCTTCATAATTACTACCAATACTAAATTGTATTCTTGAAATCCTATAGTTTAGAAATCCTTCTCAGGAAAATGGGTATAATTTGTATCCATTTTTTTTAATGGAACAGAAAAGGATGATAGGAACATAAATTTAAAGATTGAAGGGACTTTAGAGATCATCAGTTTCATCGCCCTAATTTTTTCTTTTTAAAATTTTTTTGTTTTTATTTTTTTTAATTTTAATAATTTTTCTAATTTATTTATTTATTTTTAGTTTTCAACATTCATTTCCACAAGATTTTGAGTTACAAATTTTCTCCCCATCTTTCCCCTATCCTCATCCCAAGATATTGAGCCTACTGAATACCCCTTCCCCCAATCTGTTCTCTCATATCCTTCCCCACCCCATCCCCAACTTCCTAGTAGGGCAAGATGGATTCCTATACCCCAGTGCCTGTATATCTTATTTCTCAGTTGCATGTAAAAAACAATTTTTTTTAATATTTGTTTTTAAAACTTTGATTTCCAGATTCTATACAATTAATTTTACATATGAGGATTCTGAGGCACAAAGAAGTTAAGTGACTTGCCCAGGATCATGCAGGTAATAAGGCTTTGAGGTAGGATTTGAACTCAGGTCCTCCTGACTTGAGTTCTGGTAACCTATGCTAATTTACACCAAAGTGGGTAATTAAGAGTATGGAGCATCACACAATCTGTCAGACTTAGTTAATAACTCAGTAAATTTTGCTGAACTGATTTTGTTTCTCTTTTATTTAATTTTTTGTTAATAGAGATAACCCATTCCATAGGAGGAATGCAGAAGGACATATCAGGAAGTAAAGATGATATAAAAACAAAACATATCAATAATTATTTTGATCAATAAAAGAGAAGGGAAGAAAAAGACTGATCTGTTTTACCCAGACATTCCTTTCCATTATTTTAAGATGACTCAGTGTCCAGCAAATAGAGAGAGTTGAAAGAGCACTTCAACTTTCCAGGTCTAAATATATCATGCAGAAACTCCAAGACCAAAAAAAAAACAACAAGTGGATTAAAATACATTAACAACACATTATAATTTGTGCAGGCAAAGTGAAACAGGTCTTTTATCTTCTCTCTCCAAAATGAGTGACTCCATCTTTAAACTAGGTTCTAGGTCAGCATAAAATGCAACATCACATCCATTCTCCTAGGTTTATGTTTTCCTCTTCTACAGTTCTCTCTGAAAGGCTAACTACAGAGCAAAACAAATATGACCCACTTTCCCAAGGCCAATAACAGGTGAGCAAACCTTTGTACTACTTCCAAGGCTGGGTACAGACAGCTTGTGATGCAAGTTTACTGCCCTCTATTTTTTTCCGGCATGTATACAAAATAATTCATTACCAAATAAATATAATCAGAGCCTGCTTGGTTTGCAGAAACTTTTCTCTGTGGGACAGTTGGTACATCTTTCTGTCTTATGACTTATAAGAGTAATAAAGCTGCTATCTGCTTTGTATTTCAAACTTTAAGCTGTGGATCATTTTTTCTTTTGCCACAACACCCTTTAGGAAATACTTCACTATGAGAAATTAGAATATTAAAAAAAGTAAGAAGGTCTCTGGACTCACTGAGTGCATCCCCTATGGAAGATTTATAGGAAGATATGAATAAGGGTCAATTCAACTCAACAAACATTTTTGAATTTCCTACTATGTGCAAGACATTGTGCTAAAATATGGGGAGGAAAAAACCAAGATATTCCTTGACTTCAAAGAGCTTATATTTTACTGGACAAGAGTTAAGGAAATAAGCATTTATTAAGTGCCTAATATATGCCTGTTACTGTGAAGGGCAAAACCATCCTTCCAGTCCCTTAGGCTCTCAATCTTGAAATCATCCTGGATTCCTCTCTCTCTTTCACACCTTATATCCAAGCTGTTGTCAAGGCTTGTCAATTTCATCTTAACAACATATCTGGAATATGCTCCCTTTCCTCGTCTGATGCTCCTAACCACTCTAGTAAAAGCCCTCATCTTTTCACCTGTGGATTCTTACAGTAGCTTGCTGGTGGGTCTTCTTGCCTCAGGTCTCTCCCCACTCCAATCCATCCCCCATTCGGTAAACTCTAGTGGCTCCCTGTCACCTCCAAGATCAAATATAAGATCCTCTGGCTTTTCAAGTCCATCATAACCTGTTCCTTCCCTATCTTTCCAGTCTTCTTACTCCTTCCTCCCTTCCACATATACTATATATAATTCAATATCACTGACCTGCTAAATCCTTATTCCGTCTTCCAACTCTGTATTTTTTATTGCTGTCCCTCATGCCTGAAATTCTTCCCTTTCTAATTTCCCTGACTTCCTTCCCATCCTGGCTAAAATCCCACTCTCTAGATGAAGTCCAATCCCCTTAAGTCTGATGCCTTCTCCCTAAGATTATTTCCAGTTTCCCCAATCTATATCTTGTTTGTACATAGTTGCTTGCATGTTGTCTTTCTCTGTAAGTACCTTGAAAGCAGGGACTATTCTTTAAAAAAAAAAAATTGTTTTTGCTTTGCTTCTGGATTGTTGTTTTTTTTTTTGCCTTTCTTTGAATCCTCAGAGCTTAGCACAGTCCCTGGCACATAGTAAAAGCTTAATAAATGCTTAGTGACTTGGTTTAAATCTTACAAAGAGCTTTAATATAACATTGTCTTATCTGAACCTCATAATAATAATGATGATGATTGATATTTATATGGCACTCAAAGGTTCAGAAAGTATTTTGCAAATATTATCTCATCTGATCATCACAACCATCCTGGAAGATAAGTATTTTTATCATCTCAGTTTTTACAGACAGAGAAACTGAGGAAAACACAATTTAAGTGACTTGCCAGAGACACACAGCTAATAAGTGTCTGGGAAAATCTTTCAAATTGGATCTTCCTTCCTTTCCAACATGCCACCTACTTGCAATGCTCCTATGATCTAAATACTATTATTATCTCCATTTTACCAATGAATAAACTGAGTCAAAGAGTTTTTATCCATCTAGAAATGAAAGAGGAGTGGTAAAGTATTTTTTTTTTAAGTAAAATGAAAATCATGGCAAAGGTCCTGGAATTTCTGCCCCAAGGAGAGAAAATAATGGAAGTGTGTTTCATGGTGTTTCTTACTGAAACCTCTTTTAAACATCTGACAGATTTTCATTGTAGAGAACCAACAGGGCAGTAAGAGCTCAGGGGTCCTTATGCTTTTCTTGGTCACCCACACAAATGGAAGGGAAAGTGCTGAGAAGACTAACAAAAAACAAATAAAACTCTCATTAAAATTTCAAGATGATTGTACTTAGGTAATCATTAGAAAAATATACCTCTTTAAATCAATTATATGAATCTTTTACATCAGAAAATGACTCTAGGATAGCTCTGTCTTCTTCTCTGTTCTTTGCTAAGTGAAAGGTAATCCTTTGAAAAATAATTTTCCCTGTAAAAATGTCCTGTCAACTACATTTAGGCAGAAAAAGGACTCTCTCCAGTGTTTCAATGACTTAACAGCTTAGACCTAGAGAAAAATTTCATGTAACTTATAAAATAATTATAGACTGAAAATGAAAGCACATAAAAAAAGACAAAAAAAAAAAACCCACCCCAAACAATGAATGACGTGAATATCACCCAAAAAAAGCATTGTCAACCAGACCAAACTGTCCTCTAACCTGTGGATAGCTGGAGCTGAACAGAGTAGGCTAGAGACAGGAGAATCAGGAACCACAAAGAAGTTTAATTTCAGAGAAAGGGAAATGGTTTGCAAGCAAAGAGAGAAACTAGACACATATGCTGGGCCCTTGCCCCTAGTGGGGAGACCCGAGACAGTGTGGGGAGATCTTAATACTTATGCCAGTGGCTATGAAGTGAGCAGTAGCCCTGACAATGAGAGGTAGCAGCAACAATGAGACAAGTTTGATTCATAGCAGGGCTTCGTGACCAAAACATGAGTACTTGCCTGGTGCTTGTTCAAGCTCAGAGAACACCTGGTGCTGGTCAAAGCAGTATAATAGTTATGTGATTTTGCCAGAAGATGAGATCATTTAGAGGGTGAGTGCAAAGGATTGTTGTTATGCCAAGCTCAGGGCACAGTTTGCTTGCTGGGCCTTAGCTCTGGAAAACAGGGTGTCCCCTGATATCTTGACAGTATGAATAAAATGAAAAGTAAAATACCTTAGTAAAACAAATTTTTATCAGGAATTATCCTCTGAACATATTAAAAAAAAAAAAAAAAAGAAATAGTGATAAACTTTTAAGGTATTGGACTTGAAATCAGGAAGACCTGGATTGAAATTGAGATCTCTTCCAACTCTAAACATATGGTCTGTTTGTCTGGACCTGTGATTTTATCAATGTGGTAAATCCTCTGCTATGGTAACTCTGTCCATAGAGTAATTGCCTGGGAATAATAGAAGGTTAGAGGGAACTAGATGGCTCAGTGGATTGTGCTCTGGACATGGAATCAGGAAGACCTGAGTTCAAATCCAACCTCAAACACTTACTAGCTGTGTGACCTCGTGCAAGTTACTTAACCTCTCTTTGCCTTCATCTACTGGAGGAGGAAATGGCAAACCATACCAGCATCTTTGCCAAGAAAACTCCATGGATAATGTGGTTCATGGTGTCATAAAGAGTTGGACACAACTGAATGACTGACCAATAACAGGTTAAATGACTTGTCCATGGCTACACAGGTACTATATGTCTTAGGCAGAACTTGAATCCAGGACTTACTGAACCTAATGTCAGCTATTTATTTGCTAAATTACTATAAAGTATAAACTGCCTTAATAAACCTCTTGCTATCAAATGTAAACGCAAATTAAAGCCAAGGGAATTTTAATGAAGTAGTTGACATTCCTTAAAACTTTCCCAAAGAGAACTGAGAAGTCTAGTGGGCTGCAGGATACAGAACCAAGTTACACATGTTACATGGATATTCTTTCCTCACATGCCTCCTTCATTTTTATAAACGGCGAAGTCGAGCTAAAATAAATATCAAAGGGAAACTAAAGAGGGAAGGAGGTGTAACATGCACTTATCACAGATGTTAAAGGTGACTGTTTTGTATTATAGTAGTAAAACTCTAGGTTCAGCTAGAAGTAGAACACCAAGTTTTGAGTCTCAGCTCTCCCATTTACTGGATATGTGACCTCGGACATATCTCTTAACCTCTCTGAGCCTGTTTCCTCATCTGTAAAACAGGGAACATAAAATTTACTATGTATAAATATACTATGTATACTATTATATACTAGTATACTATACTATGTATATGACTCCCAGATCTGTTAAGAGAATAGTTATTTATAAAATGGAAACTTTTATAAATGTGAGCTATCATCCACATATTGACAAATACACGAACTCTTATTGTGTATAAAATGTATTTTGTAGGGTTTCCTTAGTGCCCACTCTCCAATCACCTCCTTATTCTCTTTTGCCAGTTACAGGTGTGCTCCATCCTGCTACAAAGGAGGAATGAAAGGAGTATTGAACATGAAGTCAGAACACTTGAGTTTATGCTCTGGCCATAGACAAGTCGTTTCCCTTCCCTGTATCCCAGTTTCCTTATCTATAAAATGAGAAGATTTCATGATTTCAATGATACATGATTTCAATGATACCATCTAGCCCTAAATTTCTGGGACTACTTGGTGATAATACTTGGTTGTTTCTCTTAGGCACTTCATGACCATACTCTTAGGAGCTAACTACAACAATAGTAACTAACATTTATATAGCACTTTGAGATTTGTAGGAATTTGTAAGGGGTATCTATAGGACGGTACTAATTTTTAAGAAATTTTCCCACCCATATGTACAAGGATATTTATAGCAGCTCTCTTTGTGGTGGCAAAAAACTGGAAATATAAGGGTTGCCCATCAATTGGGGAATGGCTGAACAAGTTGTGGTATATGAATGTAATGGAATACTATTGTGCTATAAGAAATTGGAAGGAGCTGGACTTCATAATTACCTAGAGAGGCTCATACAAATTGATGCTGAGTGAGAAGAGCAGAACCAAGAAAAATTTGTACACAATGACAGACACATCGTATGTGTGATGACCAACCCTGACAAACTGGACTCTTCTCAGCAACAAACAGCTATAAGACAACTCTACAAGTCTCAGGATGGAAGGAGATATCTACATTCAGAGTAAGATCTAGAAAGACTAGAGTTTAAATGGAGACTGAAGCAATACATGCTATCATTCTTTTGTATGTTAGATTTTGTTTCTTTTTTCCCATTGTTTACT
>JAQQSV010023053.1:0-10452 GCA_028646515.1 Pseudochirops corinnae
CCTTTCATGACCCTTTCCCACTGCTACTCCCTGTAGGATATGATCAATTTTTATACTCAGTGTTGTATGTTATTTCTTCCTCGAACCAAGATTGATGAGAATAGATCTCATGCAGTGCTCATCTCCATCCCCTCTTTCCTTGTATTATGATAAGTTCTATGTCTCTTCTCAATAGAGTCCTATACTTAACTGGTTGTGTTATTCCCTCCTTGCACCAGCACCAGTGAGGGAAAAGCTCATATAATGGTCACCTTCCTCCCTTCTTTCCCTCTACTATATTGTTTTTATGCCTCTTTGTGTAGCATGATTTACCCTTTTCTGCTTCATTCTTTCCCCTTCTTCCATTATAGTCCCTTAATAAGGATTTTTATCATCATTTCATGTAATTTATACCCCCACCCTCTATTTGTCTATATCTATTTTAGATGTTGCCGTAGGTATAGATTTCATGATATTAACAGGCATCAGCTTCCCATACAGGGATGTAGACATTTTGTTTTTGTTAATTAACAAGTTCTGTGTGTGTGTGTATGTTTTCTCTTATTTACCTTTCTATGTCTCTCCTGGGTCTTGTAATTGGAGGTTGAATTTTCCATTGAGCTCTGGCTTTTCCATCAGGAAGGTCTGGAACTCTGTTATATCACTGAATGTCCATCTCCTTGCCTGATAGATTATGCTCAGTCTCACTGGATAGGTGTTCCTTAGTTGTTGCCTGAGCTCTTTTGCCTTGCAAAAAATTATATTCCAGTTCCTCCAATCTTTCAACATTGAAGCTGCCAGATCCTGTGCGATCCACACTGTGGTTCCATGATATCTGCATTCTTTCTTTCTGGCTGCTTGTAGTATTTTCTTCTTTACCTGATAGTTCTGGAGTTTGGCCACAATGTTGTGCAGACTTTTCATTTTAGGATCTCTTTCAGGAGGTATACAGTGGATTCTCCCAATTTCTATTTTACCCTCTGGTTCTAGGATCTCAGGGCAGTTTTCCTTGATGGGCTCTTGGAATACATTGTCCAGCCTCATTTCTTCATCATGATTTTCTGGTAGACCAATGATTCTCAGATTGTCTCTCCTGGATCTGTTTTCCAGGTCAGTTATTTTTCCATTGAGATATTTTACCTCTTTTTCTAATTTCTCAGCCTTGATGTTTTGTTTGACTGATTCTTCATTCCTCATAGAGTCATTGGCTTTAATTTGATTGATTCTAGTTTTTAGTGAATTATTCTCCTTAGTTAGCTTTTGAAGCTCCTTTTCCATGTGCTCAGATTTGATTTCTAGTTCACATATTTTACATTTTAAGGAGCCATTTTCTTCATTGTAATGTTTTTTTAATTTTCCAATTTTGTTTTTATAAGATGTGTTGATTTTATCTTCTACCTCTCTAACTCAGACTTCAAAATTCTTTTTGAGCTCATCTAGGAATGCTTTCTGTGCCTGAGACCATGTCATAGTCCCTGTCAAGGCTTCAGCTGAGGGTGTGGAGCCAATACTCTCTTCCTGGGATTGGTTCCTCCCTCTCACAGTAATAGGATTCCACAGTCTTTGTCTTGGTCTTTGTAGCCTGCTTTCTTCGAATTTTGAGGCAGGAACTTAGCCACACCCTTCCTCTGGGGTTCCTAAGCCTTTACTGCTTAAAATTTTCCTCTGGGGCAATAATTACTGTGTTTTCAGGTCAGAGGAAGAGACTGAAGCAGCTGGGGTTCAATCTACCATCTTGGTCCTTCAAAGTTCAGACAGGGTGTTTTTAAATTTCCAGGCTGTGGATAGGTAGTCCCAGGAGTAGTTGCTGCTGCTGCCACAGGCCCTGACTTTGTCTTTTACCCAGCTCAGTTCAATCCCTGCCCTGTGGTGACAGGCCTTCGAATGGCCCTTGTGGTTGGTGGGTCAGTAGCTCTCATCAAGGGGCCTCTCGGCCCATGCCGAACTTTATCGGCATCAGGGCCTGTCTCCTCAAAGTTTAAAAAAAAATGTCAAAAATTGCTTCTACGTGTAACTGTGGAAAAATAAAATACTAAATAAGCATTAAAAAAAGAAACAAGTTAAATATCACAGAACCACAACTGGGATTGTGCAGGACTAAGCAATTGCAATATTAAAAGATCATAGGTCATGGAACATGATGTTTGAGAATTCAAAGGACTTATTATTACAACAAAGAATCTCCAATCAGGAGAAATTAAGTATAATGCTGCAAAAGAAAAAGTCCACATTTAATGAAATAGAAGATTTCAAGGTTTCATAAGGAGAAGACCAGAATTGAACAAAAAAAGATGATCTCCTATATGAAAACAGAAGAGAAATCTAAAAAGGGGGAAAGGGAAATAAAATCATAAAGAGTTCAGCGGTACTAAAGTATTTAGTCCTCTACATGGGAAGAGGTTACTTGTAAATCTTAAAAATTGTACCACGAATAACATAGGTAAAAGGAATATGCATAGACAGAGGGTATAGATACAAGGTGAATTTCAGGGAACAACATAAAAACATAAGAGATTAGAAAGAGGAGTACACTGGGGACTAAGCAAAGGAGGGGCAGAATGAGATAAAGTATTTTACATTCAATAGGAAAAAAAATCTATTACAGATGAGGGGAAAATGGAAGGGTGGGCAATGGGTATCACTTGAACCTTACTGTCATCAGTATTGGCTCAAAGAGGAAATAATAAACACAGTCAGTTGAATATAGAAATCTATCTTAACCCAACAGGAAAGTAGAAGGGGAGAAGACTAAACTAAAGGGGGCAGGGGGAGAAGACAGAGTAGGAGAGGTGGTAGACGGAAGCAAAACACTGTCAAGGAGGGAAAGAGTAAAAGAGAGGACCAATGGGAGGAAAAATAAAGTGGAGAGAAATAGAATAATCATAACTGAGAGTGAATAGGATGAACTCTCCTATAAAATGGAAGTGGATAGCAGAATTGGATCAAAAACCAGAATCTCACAATGTGTTTTCTATTAGAAACACACTTGAAGCAGAGAGAAACACAGTGTAAGGGTAAGGGGCTGAAGCAGAATCTATTATGCTTCAGCTGAAGTAAAATAAACACAGGGGCAGCAATTATGATCTCAGTCAAAACAAAAGCAAAAATAGACTTAAAAGAGATAAAGAGAGAAAATACATCTTGCTAAAAGGTACAATAGACAAAGAAATAATATCAATACTAAATATATGAACATGTAGCATCCAAATTCTTAAAGAAGTTGAGTTATAATTTTATGACCAAACCTGAGATAGAAATCATTACAAAACACTAAATATATATTTTATTATATCAAATTAAAAAGCTTTTGCACCAACAAAACTAATGTAAGCAATATTAGAAGGAAAGTAGAAAGCTGTGAAACATTGTTTACAGAAGCTATCTCTGAGAAAGGTCTCATTTCTCAATATAGAGAACTGAGGCAAATTTATAAGAACATAAGCCATTCCCAAATTGATCAATGGTCAAAGGATATGAACAGGCAGTTTTCAGATGAAAAAATCAAAATTATCTATAAGCATATGAAGAAGTTCTTTAAATCACTGTTGATTAGAGTAATACAAATTAGAACAACTCTGAGCTACCCCCTCACAAAAAAAGTGAATTAATGGATGTTACAAAACGTGTGGGAAAATTGGGACACTAGTTCACTGTTGGTGTAATTGTGAACTTATTCAAATATTCTGGCAAGTAATTTGGAATAATGCCCACACGGATATAAAACTGTGTATCCCCATTGATTTAGAAATGCCAGTGTGATATCTGTATCCTAAAGTGACCATTAAAAAAGGGGAAAAGATCTACACATTCAAAAATATTTATAGCAGCCCTTTTGGTGGTGGCAAAATGTGGGAAATTGTGAGGATGACCATCATTTGGGGAATGACTGAACAAACTGTGATATATGAATATAATGGAATACTGTTGTGGAATAAGAAATTGAACAGGCAGATTTCATAAAACCCTGGAAATATTTGTATGAACTGATGCTAAGTGAAATGAGCACCACCAGGAGAACATTGTACATAATATCAGCAGCATCTTGTTAATATCAATTATGAATGACTCAACTCTTATCAGCAGCACAATGATCCTTAAGACAAGTGCAAAGGACTCACAAAGGAAAATTCTATCTATATCCAGAAAGAAATGATGGACTTTGAAAGACAATTGAAGCATATTTTTTTCATTTACATTATTCTTTTTTTGTGTTTGTGTTCTTTTTGATTTTCTTTCACAACTTTGATTAATATGAAGATATGTTTTCTGTGGTTAGCACATGAAGAACCTATATCACATCACCTATCATTTTCACAAGAGGGGAAGGGGGAGGGAAGGGTGGAGGAAGAACAAAATCTTGTAAAATGAATGCTAAAAATCATCTTGTGGTGCAAATGGGAAAAAATAAAATCTTATTTAAAAAAAATATTTTTCATTTTGAAAATATGCACTTTTGACTGGGTGTATATTTATGTGTCAATATATATTCCATCATAATTGTATGCAAACCAAGTGCAAAATAAACCTAATAAAATATATTTTCCATATTGAGCTCTAAAATTTATCAAAAATAATATTTCATTGGGGGCAATTATGCATAACATATTTCTTTTAAAACAATTACTAAATTGCATATTTATCAAATTTTAAATAAATTTTCAAACTTGGAATATCAAATGATATGAGGTAGACTATCTCATAGAAGGAGAATTATTGTAATGTAACATTATCAGTTATAAAGCTGACATAATGCAATCTTGCTTCCTGGTCCATCAATCAGAAATAATTTTAAGAAGCATGCTACAACTCATAAATGGTGCCATAATATTTAGTTTCTTCATTAAGACAGGGTATTAATAATAATATTTAATCTTCCCTAGACAACTTCATAAGATATTGCATGTATTTTCCAGCTTAATAAAAATTGTTTGAAATTCCCAAGAAAGGGATAAAGTTGATATTTACATAAGTCTATTAAATTGAAGGTCGTAGACTTCTACTCTGCAGCCAGTCAAGTGATTCATTAAAAACAGGCTCCCAGTCCCTGGAAAGTATCACTAGTTTGAATCTGTTAGTAGTTTATTAGTAAAAGAAGCTTTATGTAATGGGCCTCATTACTCCCATCTACAGTATTTCCTCCTTCACCTTCCAATCATCAACTCATTTACCTTGACACAGTATGTTGTTTTTATGTAGTTGCCTGCCAATTTGCTAGAATAGTAGCAATTTCTCACATCTAAATACAGTCTTCAGTGGAGATGGACATGGAGAGGACTTCCTTCCATGGACAGTAGGACATTGAAGGCTATAGATTTGTTAAGTCTGATGCTGGTGAAAAAAGCAATAGAAGGAACAAGTGATAATGACTCTCATGATCCATTAGCATGAATAGGACTCCAAATGTGTCAAGTTTAGGTTTGGGGTTTCTGTTGGAACTTTGTAGTAACTTTTAAGTGTAGGGGTCAAATGGACCGATGAAGGAAATAATGACTCTTCAGACAGAAAGAAGATTTACCAACATCCAGAAAATATCTCATTTTTTTCTGCACTCTGAGCTCAATCTCTTTTCTCTAGTCACTCTAAAAAGTTAGGCCCAGATGCCAATATCCTGCTTATTTAACCAGCAAGAGTTGGTTGACAGCAGGTTTACTTGTTCACTACATATCAGGTAGATTGATTACACCTCCCTTAATTCTCTCCCCAGATTATTAAGTATTTTTAAAGGGACATTTACTAATATATACAACACAACAGGTTTTTTAAAGGAATTTTAAAAATTCTTATTTCTAGGTTATCGAGATACTAAAGACAGATGAGTTTAAATTTGAACCATAGGTAACTATAACATTTATTAATTTATTTTAATTTTCAACATTCATTTCCACAAGATTTTGAGTTCCAAACTTTCCCCATCTTTCCCCTACCTCCACCCCTAGATATCAAGCCTACTGAATACCCTTTCCCCCAATCTGCTCTCTCTTATATACTTCCCCATTACCCCCCCCCCCCAACTTTCTAGTAGGACAGGATGAATTTCTATACTCCGGTGTCTGTATACCTTATTTTCCAGTTGTATGTAAAAAACATTTTTTTTGACATTTGTTTTTTAAAACTCTGATTTCCAGTCTTTCCCTTCTTCCCTCCTCACCCACCCACACTGGGAAGACAAGCAATTCAATATAGGTTGTCCATGTGTAGTTACGCAAAACATTTCCATAGTATTTATATTACGAAAGACATTTGTATTTCCCTCCATCCTCTCCCAATCCACACTTACTGTATTTTCTACTTTCACCCTGTCCCTCTTCAAACGTGTTTGCTTCTAACTACCCTTTCCCCAATCTAATCTCTTTTCTATAATCCCCCTCTTATCCCCTCCCCCTCCACTTTCCTGTAGGGTAAGATACACACATGAGTGTGTGTGTTAGTCCCTCCTTAAGACAAATTTAATGAGAGTAAGGTTTACCCATTCCTTTTCACCTTTCTGCTCTTTCCCTCCATTGTAACAATTTTCTCTTGCTTTTTTTATATGAGATAATTTGTCCTATTCTGTCTCTCCCTTTCCCCTCCCATTATATTCCTCTCTCATTTCTTAATGTTATTTTTTAGATATCATACCTTCCTATTCAACTGATCCTGTGCCCTCTAAGTATACATGTACGCACATATACACACACTCGCATATGTATTTATACACTCATAACACTCCTATACATACATATATATGTATGTTTACATATATATATCTACATATGTGTACCTCAACATATATATTCCCTTCAACTATCATATGGAGAAATGCCTCATGAGTTACAATTATCATTTTTCCATGTAGGAATGGAAATGATTCAACTTTGATAAGTCCCTTATGATTTCTTTTTCCTATTTACCTTCTTATGCTTCTCTTGATTCTTGTATTTGAAAGTCAAATTTTCTGTTCAGTTCTGTTTTTTTTTTCAACAATAATACTTGAAAATCCTCTATTTCATCGAATTACCTTATTTTCCCCTGAAGCATTGTACTCAGTTTTTCTGGGTAGGTGATTCTTGGTTTTAATCATAGCTTCTTTGACCTCTGGAATATCATATTCCAAGCACTTTGGTCCCTTAATGTTGAACCTGCTGGATCTTGTGTTACTCTTATTGTGTTTCCATAATACTCAAATTTCTTCCTGACTGCTTGTGGCATTTTCTCCTTGATCTGGGAGCTCTGAAAATTGGCTATAATATTCCTAAGAGTTTTCTTTTTGGAATATTTTTCAAGAGGCAATTGGTGAATTCTTTTCTATTTTGTCCCCTGGTTCTAGAATATCAGGGAAATTTTCCTAGAGAATTTCTTGAAGGATAATTTTTAGGCTCTTTTTTTTTTATCATAGCTTTCAAATAGTTCAATAATTTTTATATGATCTCTCCTGGATCTATTTTCCATGTCAGTGGTTTTTCCAATGAGATATTTCAAATTGTCTTCTATTTTTTCATTTTTTGGATCTGTTTTATAATATCCTGATTTCTCATAAAGTCATTAGCTTCCATTTGCTCCCATCTAATTTGGAAGGAATTATGCTCTTCAGTGAGTTTTTGACATTGCTTTTCCATCTTACAAATCAGCTTTTTAAGGCATTCATCTCCTCATTAGCCTTTTGAAGATCTTTTGCCATTTGAGTTAGTCGATTTTTTAAGTTCTTTTTTTCTTCAGTGTTTTTAGGAGTCTCCTTTAGCAGCCTGTTGACTCACCTTTCCCGATTTTCCTGCATCATTCTCATTTCTCTTCCTAATTTTTCATCCACTTCTGTTACTTGATTTTCAAATCCCCATTGACATTCTTCATGGCCTGTAAACAGTTCATATTTTTCTTAGAAACTTTTGATGCAGGAGTTTTGACTTCATCTGGTTCCATGTTTTGATCTTTTCTATCCCCCAAAAAGGATTCTATGTTCTTATCGTGCTTCCTCTGCTTGCTCATCAGGCCAGCCAATTACTTGAATTTTGAGCTCTTTGCCATGATAGAACTCTGCTTCCAGAGTGGAGAGAGTTGTGTCCCAAATCACTGAGGTTATTGCAGTTATCAGAGGTATGAGAAGGTTGCCCTCTCTACAGCCCTGACAAGCTCTGGAGCACTGGCCACATACCCCAGGACCACCATCCAAGACTGGTACCCAGATCCAAGCAGGTTTTTGACTCATTTGTAAGAGTAATTACCCTCTGAATTTTTGTTTGGTCCCCCTATGATCTGTAGGCCAGGAGCTCCAGAGGCAGCCACACAGCAGCAGCTGCAGCTGCTGTGCCTCTGCTACTCTCACCCTGGGGGCAGGGGCTGGACCACACTCTACTCCACCCAGTTCCAACAGAATTCCCTACTGACCTTTTACCTTCTCTTTGGTGTTTATGGATTGAGAAGTCTGCAAACTGCCACAACTCTTGGTGATTCACTCTCCTGAAGTCTGCTCCAGACAGTCTGTGCCACTGGTCAGGACTGCCCCAGGTCTGGGCCAGGCAGCTCACACAGGACTGCACTCAGTTCCCTGCTCAGTTATGATATATCCTTCCTGTTGACCTTCCAAGCTGCCTTCAGGAAGAGATTCGTTTCTCTCTGACTTTGTGGGTTCTGTAGCTTTAATTTTTTTTTTAAGTCATATTTTACAAGTATTGGAGGTGGTTGGAGCGAGAGCTCAGCCAAGTTCCTATTTTTACTCCACCATCTTGGCTCCACCCCCATAGGTAACTTCAAACTGTTGGTGTACAAACATCTGTTTCTTCCATCTATCCAAGAAAGAGCTTCCTATTCCTACTATGCATTGTTTGAATTTGTATTGATCCAGTACAACTGACATTTTATGATTTGGATCTGGATGGGACCTTTCAGAAAAATCTAGTCCTCATTTTAAAAGTTCCATGGATTTTTAAATAGTAATATACATAAAATAGAAATATTAGGTGAACATAAAAGGAGAATAATTCAATCATATATGCAATCATAAGATTTTCTCAGATGAGCTATAAGACTGGAATACAACTATGGATGATATATGTTGCTCTTGTTGTTCAGTTGTTTTAAAGTTATTTCTGACCTTTTGTGACTCCATTTGGGGTTTTCTTGGCAGAGATAATAAAGTGGTTTACCATTTCTTCTCCAGTTTATTTTATAGATGAGGAAACTGAAGAAAACAGAATTAAATGACTTACCAAGGATCATACAACCAATTAAGTATCTGAGGCCAGATTTGAACTTGGGAATATGAATCTTTCTGACAACAGGTACAGGACACTCTATGATATACTTTATACATAAAAGGCCTGGGTTTTCATAAGCTTTGTGACTCCTATTGAGGTATCCTCTGGGGAAATCAGAATTTGATTTATTTGTCCTTCATTTCTGTGTGTTAATTCTCTTGCCAATACCAATCTTGCAAGGCAAGGAATATCAAGCAAATTTCAGGTAAACAACAATGAATTTTTTAAAAACAACAAAAATCAAAACCTCCTACCTGAGCCCAGAGACAGTCCAACATTTTTTCCCTTTATCTTCAGGGAATACCACACTCTCAGAAACTTATATTGACATTTGGACTTTTAATATTTTCGGCTACTTTTCTAGTCTCCCTCCCTCCTCATTCTCCCTGAAAGATAAGGAAGTCTTGGTGGCTAGAGAGTGAAGCAACATACCCCAATAATGAAACCAGTAATGAAACATCTCTCAGGATCAATGGAAGAACAAGAAATCAACACGTGAGTAAAAATAGAGGGAGAAGATAAAAGGTCCTAGGATAGAGCATGATGTTGGATGGGAGGTAGGAATCATATGCGACTAACAGGTATGACATAAATGAATTACCACTAAAGTGGAATGAGATGTAGCAATCAGACAGAAGAAAACTATAAGTAGGCTCCCAAAAATCCAAAGAAGTGAAACTTTATAGGAGAACTTGATCAGCAGGAAAAAGTGTGGAGAGAGGTCAAGAAGAATGAAGACTGACAAAAGGAATTTCTCCTATAAGTGAAGATATCAGTAACTTTGGAGTGAATAATTTCAGTTGAGGTTGGAAACCAGACTGCAGAGGGTATAAAAGAAAATGAGAAGAGTGAAAGTGAAAACATCTATTCCTTAAAGTCTCGGGTCAGATTCTGCCTTTGGCAGGAGCCTTTTCCTGGTCTTCAAAACTGTTACTAACTTCTGCTCTGAGATCACCTTCTATAACACGTGCTCTTGCATGTATACATACACATATCTGAGTGTACATGTATGCATATAAACATATAAATGTCTATACAAAAGCATACAAATGTTTTTATTCAGTTGCATCTACCTCTTCATGACCTCATATGGGGTTTTCTTGGCAAAGATACTGGAGTGGTTTGCCATTTCCTCTTCCAGATCATTTCTGGCATGAAAAACCTGAGGTAAACAGGGTTAAGTGACTTGCACAGGGCCAAAGAGGTAGTATGTTTCTGAGACTAGATTTGAACTTTGGAAAAA
>JAQQSV010023054.1:0-10452 GCA_028646515.1 Pseudochirops corinnae
CGTTGTTGAGGATAGTCCAGTTTATCAAGGTTGGTCATCATATGTACGATGTGTCTGTGATTGTGTACAGGTTTTGCCTGATTCTGTTCTTCTCACTTAGCATCAGTCCGTATAAGCCTCTCCAGGTAATTATGAAGTCCATCGATGAGGAACAATTATAAAGCATGTTAATAATTATAGCATAGGTGTATGGAATATTTCTCTAAATTATGTGTTGTCTCTTCCCTTTCAGTCTTTGCTTTGACTAAACAAAAGAATAGTAGAAGACCCTAAAAAGATGACCTCCTCTAAGACAAAGATGGAGAAATCAAACACAAACATTTTGAATCAGGTTAATCATGGCATTTACTCCACAGAAATTCACTGATAATTTTTCATGATAGTATGTGAGTGACCTGTGAGTCTCAAAAGCTATGTCAGCAAAGCACAGCCTCTGGTATTTCTATCAGGCTATCACGGTTAGTGGACCAGGCTTCCAGATGGGCTATGAAACAATCATCAGAAAAAAAAAAGGAACCTAATAATTAATTATTCAATAAATAAATATTTTGGAAGTATCTATTTCTTAGGTGTTTTAGGAATTAGAGTTTTAAAAAGAAAAGAAAAAATTAAGAAAAGAAAGGGAAAGGAAAGAGAAAAGAAGAGAGGATTTCTTCCCTGTAGAAGCTTACATTCTAAATTAAGAGGGAAACATATACATGAGTAAGTGTATATTTAAAACAAAAAGCAAACAACAGCCACAAAATACCCTCAAAACATAATTTTTATATGTCAAAGTGAGCTTTAGTGTCTGAAATATTGAAAAAGGAGTCTCCAATTTGACATAGGAAAGATGATTGCTTCCTGTTTTGGGTTATACATATATGCACATATATGTAAATATACATGCACATGTTCAGATCCACACATGTATATACCATGTACATGCATATATGCAACTGATTGTGTACATTGATCAATAAATCAACATTTATTAAGTACCAACATACGTCATTCATTGTATTAAGTGCTAGGAATACAAAAAAAGACAAAAGACAGTCTGGAAAAACTGACAATCCACTTTGACACACAAACATACATCTATACATGCATATACTACAGACATGTAAATGATAAATAGTATACATATATATCACATATAGATAGATATACCCTCAAACATATACACACATACATTCACACATATACATGTATACAAACACACAACTTGATGGCACAATAAATAGAACACTTAGAGTCAGGAGAAAGATCTAAGATCTAAGTTTAAATGTCTGTGTCTGTTTCTCTCTTTATCTCTCTCTTTGTTTCTGTCTCTCTGTCTCTCTCTTGTATGTGTGTCTGTCTCTCTCATCTACATACACACACACACACACACACACACACACACACACACATACACACACAGGGTTTGGTGGCACAATTTCTGAAGTGTGTAGCCCAGGGTTTCCATATGGCTGATGCTTACTCAAACCTTATTGATAGAATTTGAACTGAAATGGAATCCTATCCTCATGAACGAAAGTTATCTTAGGCAATGGAAACATCCCAGCCTCAGGAGTCAGAAGCTAATCGATTTCCCTGGGGCTCAGTTTCCTTCTTTTTTTTTTTTTTCATTTTAAAAATGAGTGAATCAAGACAGGTAGTATTATGGATAAATCCCAGGACTTGTTTTCAGGAAGGCATGAGTTTGAATTCTGGCTCAGGCACATTTGAGCTGTGTGTGATCTCTGGCAAGTCTGTTAATCTCTTTTAGTCTTAATTTCCTCAGCTTCAAAATTGAGGATAAAAGTAGTAGCAATTTTACAGGGTTGTTAAGAGAATCAAATGTTATATAAAATTCTTTGCAAACTATAAAACACTATATAAAGGCTAACTATCATTATTGTTAAATGCTTTCAAAGCCCTTTTCTAGTATTCTATTATTCTGAGAACAGCAAATAGAGAATTATTCTATGAGAATAGCAAATACATGTCAGTGACGGTATCCAAAACCTGTGTATATATACAAGTTCTCCATTCCGTAGGTGTTGTATTAAAAAAAAAAATCACAACTTTTCGAACAGACTTCCTCAATGACTCTCACATTTTTAAGTGTGAGTTGTCAGAGTGCAGAAATGCGGAAGGTAGCTTTCTGGGGTTAATTTAGCAAAGGACATGGATTTATTTCACCTGTTTTGAATAGAGCTCTTAGCAAGAGAAGATAATTCCCCTCATTTATCTTGACTTTCTACCTCTAATCTGCAAATTGAGCAAAAGATGAGATGATTAGAAACCAAGTTCACTCTCCTAATTTTCTGAACAGTGTCTGCTGGGATGTTTTTCAGTTTAAAAAAAATAATAGAAAGAAAAGATCACAGAACTCCATTATATAAAATCACGAACTTGGTGGGAATAGAAAAAAAGGGGACGGGGAGAGGGATTTGTAACAATGGGAAACTTGATGGTGATCTCTATTCAAGTTCACAAATTAACAGACACTATTTGCCTCAATGAAACTAGATGAAGATCAACACCTAGTCAGAAATGTTAACAGGTCTGAAACTCACAGCATTACTTGACCATTTCTATGCAAATTATCCATATTTAGTTTTATGTTGATTAGAAACAACTCCCTTGCAATGACGAGTGGCCATAAAAATGTCCAGTTGTCAACAATCTGTGTTTTTCAGTAGAGCAGATTATGCTTGCTGAAGCTGTGTACAGAAGAATGATCCCCCTATCTCCTTTTTCCTGTCAAAATATTGGCCACTTTTGTAATGAAAACTTACCTTGCTTGTGGCTTCATTCTTGTTCCATCTTCTCTCATGTGGATATTCAGAGGTGATTCTGAAATGAAACACACTCCTATGTTAGGGAAAACTGTATTCAAATGATTTAAATTGGATTCAAATTAAAGGCTCCTCATTTATTGAATGGACAGCTCAGAATGGAAAGCTAAATGGGACATTTCATGCACACTCCCAGCACCATGGAAATATTTGTTTCACTAGTGGGGACTTTTGTGAGTGGAGTTGACAAGAATCATTCATCACAAAGCAGCATCCAATGAAGGGAAAGCATTTCATGACAGTGAAAACATAAGACTCATTAACACCATAAGATACACTGAGAGAAAAAAAAAAGAGGTTAAAGTGATTTACCTACAGTCACACAGATAGTAATTTGAACCCAATTCTTCCTGTTTCCAAACCTAATTGTCTATCCACTAGGCTGCCTTCATTCTTTTAATTTAAAATAAGTCCATTTTTTTTATTCAATATTTTCCTGTATATCAGTTCCCCATTATCTTGGGGGAAATCAATTCTAAGTACAAAAAAAAAAAATTAGCACTGGACTTATTTTGAACAAGTTAACTTTAGTGATTCAGAAGACCCTAAGGAATCTACAGTCTTAAGGAACACATAGACTCACACAGGTCCTTCAAGTTTTGGTATCAACTTAAAATTGAAATATGAAAATCCAAAACAAATCTGGTTTGAACTTTCTCCCTTTGGTTCAGGGTAAACGTCTCTTTACTGTAATTATCATATATTCTTACAAAGGTGTCTTAGATGAGTATTCCTTAGACTCCAGCGAACTTTTACCTGTGGTCATTTTTATCTTTTGCTGATATAATTCTCTATATAAGAGAACTTTCCTAAAGCTGCGACCCTTTAATACTGGTATGTGGGCATATCTGCATGTGTGCAGACCCGCCTGGAGACAAATAGAGGAGCAGTGTCTCAGTTCCTAAGACCTTCGGAAATACATATTTCCCCTGTGAAAGGGTTGTTTGACTCCTCCAAAGGGTTCGAGACCCACAAATTGAGAACCGCTGCTCTATATGATTCAATAAATATAGTAATTGATTATTAGATGACAATATCACAGTCTTTTTGGGTGTCTAGGATTGATGAATTTAGTCTTTATAAGAAGAATAAGAAATGGAAGTTTGTGAATTCTTGCACTGAAATGTCTATTGCCACAAAAGACTTATATCTAATTGTAAATACTAATGATACTATTGGTAAGAGGAACAAAGCTATTAATGAACTTTAGGCAGTTTAATTTCCAAACTTTGGTTTTTTGAATTTTGGATTTTTTGAACAATCTGGAATTCCTAAAGTTCAGTTGTTTTCATTATTTCTAGGGCACAGACTCTTAAACTTTTGGAGATTAGGGACCCCTTTGTAAGTCTGGTGAAACATATGGATCCTTATACAGACCAACATTTTTTAAGTCATTAATTGCAAATAATTGCAAATTATTACAAATATTTTAAAGGAAATCAATTACAACGAAATATTATGCATACATATGTGTATATATGTATATGTGAATGTATGCATGCATTTCTTCAGAGACAGCTAGATGCCTCAGTGAATTGAACATTGGTTATGGAGTCAGAATGTCCTAAATTTGTGATGTAATCATTCTGGAGAGCAATTTGGAACTATGCCCAAAGAGCTATAAAACTGTGCATATACTTGGACCCAGTAATATCACTACTAGGTCTGTATCCCAAAGATATTTTTTAAAAAGGGAAAAAGTCCAATTTGTATTGAAATAGCTGTATCAGCTCTTTTGGTGGTGGCAAAGAATTGAAATTGAGGGGATGCTCATTAATTGGGAAATGACTGAGCAAGTTGTGGTATGTGAATTTGATGGTATGCCATTATGTTATGGGAAATGACAAGCAGAATGATTTCAGAAAAAAAAAAACAAACCAGTAAAGACTTACAAAAAATGATGCAAAGTGAAATGAGCAGAGGAGAACATTGTGCACAGTAATAGCTATATTGTATGATGAACAGCTGTTAATGACTTAGCTACTCTCAACAATACAATGATCTAAGACACTTCCAAAGGACTCATGATGAAAAATGCTATCCACCTCCAGAGAAAGAACTGATGGAGTCCAAATGTGGAGGGTGTTTTATACTTTCTTAATTTTCTTTCTTTTTTTTTTTTTTGCTCTGTGTTTTCGTTCACAATATTACCAATATGGCAATATTTTATAGGATTCCATTTTGTGTAACACTTATCTAATTGCTCGCCATCTCCAAGAATGAGGAGGGGAGAAAAGGAGGGGAAGAAAATGGAACTCCAAATTTTAAGAAAGAATGTTAAAATTGTTCTTACATTTTATTGAAAATAAAATATTATTTTAAAAAGGAAGAGTTGATTCCAAATTTGGCCTCAGACATTTATTAGCAGTGTGACCCTGGGCAATTCCTATGAACTAGGTAAATGAGATGTTTGATTAAAGTGGGGATTGTTAACCCATTTTCAGTTGTTTTCCTTTAAAAAAAGGCAGATCTAAGAACCAGTGCTACCACCCATGCTGGGTATGCTAGAGTGCTTGCTGCTACACATGGTCATGTTGTGAAAGACTAACAACATTTCCCTTCATCCTATTCCCCCATTCATTCTATTATCTCCTTTGACCCTGTCCCTCTTCAAAAGTGTTTGCTTCTGATTACCCCCTCCTCCCACCTACTCTCTGTTCTATTATCCCCTCCCCTTATCCCCTTCCAACCTACTTTACTGTAGGATAAGATATATTTTAATACCCAATTGAGTGTGTATATTATTCCCTCCTTAAGCTAAATCTGATGAGAGTAAAGTTCACTCATTCCCGCTCCCCTTTTCCCTCTTCTCCGTTGTAAAAGTTTTTTTTCCTTGCCTCTTTTCTGGGAGATAATTTATCTTCTTTCTATATCTCCCTTTATCCTTCTGCTAATATATTCCTCCCTCACCCCTTAATTTTATTTTTTAGATAGATGTCATCCCTTCATATTCAACTCACCCTGTGTTCTCTCTCTCTGTGTCTCTCTCTGTATATATGTATATGTGTGCATACATACATACATATATATGTACTATATACACACACACACACACACACACAATATATTCATCTTTCCATGTAGGAATGTAGAGTTCAACTTTAGTAAGTCCCTTATGATTTCTCTTTTCTGTTTACCTTTCATGCTTTTTTTTTTATTCTTATATTGGAAAAACAAATTTTCTATTCAGCTCTGTTCTTTTCATTAAGAATGCTTGAAAGTCCTCTATCACATTGGATACCCATTTTTCCCTGGAAGGATTAGACTCAGTTTTGCTTTGTAGGAGATTCTTGGTCTTAATCCTTGCTCCTTTGACCTTTGGAATATCATATTCCAAGTCCTCAATGCAGAAGATGCTAAATGCTATGTTATCCCAGCTTTGTTTCTGCAACACTTGAATTTTTTTTCTTTCTTACTACTTGCAACATTTTCTCCATGGCATAGGAACTCCGCAACTTGGCTAATATTCCTAGCAGTTTTCCTTTTGGCATCTCTTTCAGGAGGCAGATTCTTTCAATTTCTATTTTACCCTCTGGTTCTAGAATATGAGGAAAGTTTGCCTTGATCATCTCTTGAAAGATGATGTGTATGCTCTTTTTTTGATCCATGGCTTTCAGGTAATCCGATAATTTTAAAATTATCTCCCCCTTGATCTATTTTCCAAGTCAGTGCTTTTTCCAATAAAATATTTCAAATTGTCTTCTATTCTCTTCATTTTCTCTTCTACTGGCCTGGTGCTTTGGTCTGTGACTGTCTACAAGCACTCTTTTCTGACTTGGAACTGCCTTGGAGGATTGCCTTTCCATTGCTGCCACGAGCTTCACCATGCCAGTGTTCATCCTCACCCCAGGACAGCCACTCAGACTTGTAACCTAGATCAAAGCATAGACAAAGCAAGAGAATTTAAGCTCAGTGACAGCAAAGAGATTCCTGCAATCCCTTGTGATCAGCCACTTGATCTCCCCACTGTCTGTGGGCCAAGAGCTCTGGAAGCAGCCAATGCCTCTACCTGACTTCACTGTTTCTATCACAAGAGGCTGGGGCAGGTCCAGTCTCCTCTCTCACATAGATCTCACAGACCTTTCATATTGACCTTATAAGTTGCCTTTGGCATTTGGGGGTTGAAAATTCTGTAAATCATTGGAGCTCCCAGTGATTCCGTTCCCTGGGGTCTCTTCCAACTATCTGTGCTGCTGTGGCCCATGTTGGACTGCATTCTTCTCTGAGACTGTTGCAACAGATTTTTCCTGTTGATCCTTCAGATTGTCTTGGGCTGGAAATTTGTTTCCCTCTGTCATTTTGTGGGTTCTGCTGGTCTAGAATTTATCTAGAGTCATTTAACAGGTATTTGGAGGTGTTTGGAGGAGAGCTCAAGCAAGTCTTTGCTTTTACTCCACCATCTTGGCTCCTGCCTAAACACAGTATTTTCATTTTTTTTTTCTCTTGTGGTTTTTTAGTTTTTGTTCTTATTTCTCATTCACAATGTGACCAATGTGGAAATATGTTTAACATGATTGTAGATGTATAACCTATATTAGCTTTCTTGCTGTCTTGGGGATGGGTGAGGGAAGAGTGAAAGGGAGAAAAATTGGAACTCAATATTATATAAAGAAGTATTTGAATCTCTCTTTATATGTAATTGGGAAAAATAAAATATTGTAATGAAAAAATAAATAAATAGGAAGCCACCATATCCAGTACATTGCATGTAGTACTTGTGAAGCACTAAACCTAACCTCCTGTCTTATGACACCCCTTAACTGAATTTGTTGTATATGTTTCTTGTAATATTTTTAAAAATGTAGTTGCTCAAATTATTTTAGTGTGTTTGTCATGCTTTTTGCCCAGAGTGTCAAAACCACCTACCGCCTCTGACTCTGCTTATATACCAACATCTCTGCCTTCAATTTCATCCCTGAAAGATAGTGGAATCAGTGGAAGAATAGGGGTAGAAGACTTTCCTTATCTAGCAGAGTCCTTGGACCATAGTTAAGAAAAAATATTGATCATGGAATCACATCTTCAATGTGATCTTTGGATATTCTACAAAATTATACCATTTCCTAATATGGAAGTTGAAAATCTGACTTTGTATCAATGAAAGCAACCATTTAGGTGGAAAAGACACACTTGAATTAGTGGACAGAATGCTGGATGTGAAATCAGAAAGATCTGGTTTTGTACCTTTTCTTAGGAACTAAAGCACTGTGACCACGAGCTAGTTCTTTAACTTTCTCTGGGAATAAAACTCATCACAAAGAGTTGATTAAAGACTGAAATGAGAAAATCTACGAAAGTAAAGTGCTTTGCACACTTCACAATGTTATATCAATGCTAATCATTATTTATATGTCCTTAAATTCCTTGTTAGCTCTGACAGTCTAAAATTCTAAGCAGTAATTCACCACTCTAGACATTCAAACATGTGGCTTCAGGAAGGAACCTAGAATGATCTTGGACAAGCCATGAATCTTTGTTAACCATTTAATCATGATACAATTGTCTATATGAAACAGATATAGTCATAGAAGCAGAGTTTTTTTTATAAATTAAGTTGAAGAAGGTCAGATCTTTGACAGTTGTACAGTCTATAAGTAAGTGACAAAATTAAATATTTGACTTAACCAAACCTAGAATTCTAGAAATTTAAATAAATAACTTACTATCTACTAAGATAGATTAGAATCAAAGAATGTTAGAGCTAGAAAATTACTAATGTTGCACTGGGGAAAACAAAGACTTTGATGAAGGCTTAAAAGAATTATCCCTTTAAAAAAACTGTCATGACAAAGTACTCTTGCAATTCCTCATCTTCATGAATAGTCCAGCTTGCCTACCTCTTACATTTTTCTGGATCCATTTTTCATTTTAAGTTTCTAAGCATGACTTGTATCTTTGCTTCCCCATGCTTTCTCTCCTTAAAAAATAGTTCTTAATATTCTCCAGTCTTCTTTCATTCCCTCGCTTTTCCCCCTAAAATGGAAATGAGCCATTTTTTCCCCAAAAAACATCAATGGTTTATACTATCACAGACTATTTTTTTTTTTTTAGAAAGAAATGACCTGAGGGAGCAAAATTTAATACTCGTTGGATATCTTTTGCCTTTATCTGGAGAATTTTTTAACTTTTAAAAATAAAGAATAAAAGAGAAAGCAAGTATGATAGATTATAAATGCAGAATTACTGAATTTAACTGTTGATAAGCTGTTCAGTGCTGTGAAAAGATGTGAGCCGGAACCTACTGAAAAACCGATAATAGAAAAATGGTCCTACAGATGATGGATTGTTCAGACCATCCTCCCATTGCTTTGCTCATTTGGTCTTCACCACATCCCTATGAGGTAGACAGTGACAGTAATACCATCTTCCCTAGTTTAAAGATGAAGATATACAGAGAGTTTCAGCAACATGCCTAGGCTAATGCACAAAATACATAATAAGGCCAGGACTAGAATTCAGTTCTTTTGGGCCCTAGCTATGTGTTCTTTTCATTATAACTCATTGCCTTAATTGACTTGTCATAATGCTCTTTCACATTTTTGTAAATATCATGTTTCTTTGTTATTGTGTCCCACATTTATATTGTCAATATTCCTGCAGGTTTTCCAGTCTAGGCTGAATGACCATTGTTATAAAGATATGCTATAGTAGAGATCACTCTTTTATATAATTCAGACTAGATGGCCTTTGATGTCCCTTTGAGTTCTCAAATCCTGTGATTTTAGTGCAACTAATTTAGATAAAATATTGTTAATTTCTCCTCTGGTTTTTTTTCACTAATCATATCATTTTCACAATTACCAGTTTGTGACATTCCTAGTATCAGATTTAGAATTGGAATGAATTGGGAAGCTCACTCAGCCCAAAAAGTTCTTATTTTATGATACAGAAAATTAAGTAAAGAGAGATTAATTGATTAACAGAGAAGCATAGCTAACACATGTTTGATGTAGGATACAATCCCTGGTCTTCCCGATTACAAGTCCAGCTTTCTGTCTACTAAGGCAGGTCATTTCCTACCTTTTCCAGCTAATTCATAGGATCATAGATCTAGAAGTGGAAGGTAGCGAGGAGGTTATCTGGTACATCTGCATCATTTCAATAACTGAGAAATAAAGTTGAGGGGATCCTAGCTATTTATTCAAGGAATATGGAATAGAGGTGGGATTCAAGTCTAGCTTTTTGAATCTAACTTTAGTTTGTTTGTTTTTCTCTGATACACTTTTTTTTTTGCAGATAGGGCATAGTCAATATATTCTTGTTAACTAAATTTAATGACCATAATGAGCTTGAATTCAATGTGGAAGGTTGTAGTGATAGGAATTTTAAAGAGAAAATTTACCATTGCTCTTAAAAAAAAATACTTTGGGTCTGTGAGATATTGGGGTATAGGCTTAAATATCCTACTGGTTAGAACAAGGGTTCTTAACTTTCTTAACATGTATGTCATGGAATTTTTTTTGACAATCTGGTGAATTTTATGACCCTTTGTTATGGGAATCTGAAGATCTTCCCTGCCCCTAGGCCCTTTGCTAAAGTGGCTACGTGACTCTGAGGACTCTTGGATATTTGAAAGTATACTCTGTTCCCTAATAGGCTGAATGTGGTCACATGGAGCCTGTGG